>LTAE01009424.1:0-16991 GCA_001647135.1 Pontederia paniculata
ATATATATATATATATATATATATATATATATATATCACTTAAGATAGAATCTTTTAAAATGATTGTTGCATATTTTATTTATTTTCTCTATGGAAAAAATCAATTCCAAAAAATATTAATAAATTAAAAGTCTTAAAATGTCTATCAGATAATTTTATAAAAAATAAATATATGTTTTAGCTCTTCTATCATTTTTATTTGCCAAATTTTATTTATTTACTTGAATTAAGTTTCTTTTAAAATATTTATTTAGCGTTTGTCTTCCTAATTTATCTTCTTATAAACTTTACATCTTTTCTACAAAAATAAAAAATAAAAAAAATATAATGATGCTCGAGAGATAGAGTAGCGCGTGATAATGCAAATTGCACAATCAAAACTTCATATTTATAAGTAACAAAAATTGTTTACTAAAATATTTTAAATAATAAAATAAAATAAATAGTATTCACTAACTAATTTTTAGATATCTCGAATTATATATATTCACTAAAAATGATATGCTATTTTTTTTATTAAATTTCTTAATTATAAAAAAATAAAACTTAAAATATTTTTGAGCGTTTCTTTTGGCATAATCTTTATTTTAAACATTGATTATCTCCTTTACATCACTAATTTCACGTGTGCGACTAAAAAAAAGGTAACAGCGTGTTTATTTATCTTATTGTTACTTTACAGTCCATATAATATCTATACCAAATAAAATAATTTTACAAATAAAAAATTATCTTCTTAACTTTTTCAATTTTAATTATTTCATTTTAGTTTGAACTCTTTGTAAATAATTATTATTTTATTTTTTCTTTATTATCTCATATAACAATTTTTTTCTTAAATTCTTGAGTCACTTGAGTTATGACTTTCAAAATGATTGTTATATCTTTTTCTCTTATAGGAAAAAAATCAATACCAAGAATATTAATAGACTTATTTTGTAGAATATCTATGAGATGATTTTATAAAAGATAATGTTTATTTCAGTTTTCTATCAGTTTAATTTTCCAATTTTTCTTAATTTCTTTGAATTAAGACTCTTTTAAAATATTTATCTAGTGTTTTTTTCTTAATCTTCTCTCTTTATAAACGTCATATCTTTTTTTTATAAAAAATAAATTTAAAAGTCTACCCTTTATAACAATAGCACAATCTCATTCTCTCCACCTATCAATGAGAGAAGAGTGTAATGATACAAATTATAGATTTCGAGTCTCTATATTTATAAGTATCGTAAAGAATATTTAAACTAGTAATGTTCACTAACTAATTTTTAGAGATATCAGATTATATATAGAATGACATGCCATTTTGTTATTATATTATTTGATTATATTAAAATAAAAAAATAAAAAAAAATAAGTTTAAAATATATTGAGCAATGCCATATGGCGTGAGCCTTATTTTAAACATGAAATGGCATTTTTTTATCAACATTATTCTCTACTTTGTATCACTAATTTTAAATGTGATATTAAAAAATAAATAAAAGTATACTTATTTGTCTTATTATACATAACATATAGAACATATAAAGCAATTTTAGAAACAAAATATTAGTTTTTATCTCCTTAACTTTATCTTCAATTTTACTTATTTCATTTAAGTTGTGACTCTTTGTAAACAATTATATTTTAAATTTTAATTTATTATCTTATATAACAAACTTTTCTTGAAAAGTTTAATTTTCTTAAATCACTTAAGTTAGGACTCTTTTGAAATGTTCATTACATATTTTATTTATTTTCTTTTATAGGAAAAAAATCAATCTAAAAAGATATTAATAAAATAAAACTTTTAGAATATCCATCAGATAATTTTATCATAAATAATTATTTATTTTAGTTTTTTTGCATCAATTTTGTCTTTTCCAAATTTTATTTAAACTAAGTCTCTTTTAAATATTCAAGTGTTTATTTTCCTATTTATCTCCTTATAGACTTCATATCTTTTTTATTAAAAAAAATTATAACAATGCTCACGATCTCATTTTCATTGTCGAGTAAAATGTGAAGATGCGCTTTAGAAAAAAACTCAGATTATATATGTAGTGTAGGATCACTTGGTACGAAGAGAAGGGAGGATTGTTGTCATAAAAAAATAAATCGATTTAAAGAAAATACGAAAGCTCAAAATTGATTTATCACAAAGATCAAATCCAAAAGTCTTGATCAAGAACAAGTGAAATAATGATATAAGTGAGAATACAAGATAATAAATAAAAGCAAACAAAAGAGAAATGCAAATCTAGACACGAAAGTTGTTGACTTCTCAAAGTATATATGTAGTGTAGGATCACTTGGTACTAAGAGAAGGGAGGATTGTTATCACAAAAAATTTAAATCGATTTCAAAAAATATGAAAGTTCAAAATCGATTTATCGCAAAGATCAAATCCAAAAGTCTTGATCAAGAAATGTGAAATAATGATATAAGTGAAAGTGCAAGGTAATAAGTAAAAGCAAGTAAATGAGAAACACAAATTCTAGACACAAAAGTTGTTGACGAGATTCAACCTCAACTTAGTTTATTTCATCGCTCTGATTTCTCGATCTTGAGATCATTGGAGATTCAATTATATAAAACTCATTTTTTCACCATTTCAAGAGGTAGATGAAACATCTTATTCAAGAAAGTTCACAATCTCATATTTTTCTTCGCTCAAGAGACTATGTGAGAATATCTTTTACAATGGAACTAAGTATTTCAAAATAATACAATTAATATGCTCTCTTACTATCTCTTTTTTATAATTTCGCGTTCAAGAGTAGGAGGAAAAAAAAGATTCAACCATTTGGCTCAAGATGCTTTTAAATTAGATTTTCCTTTAATGCATGTGTTCCTTGTAAACCTCATTTCATTTAGCCCTTTGGAAGCTCTTTTATAAGTGTCTTCTATTAATATGACGTTGCTTTCTTCTTGACAACAAAAAATAGTTGTTGTAATTTTTTTAAAATATGCACTTTCACTATTTTGGATATAACTCTTCACATAGATGTTCAAATGACTCCATTTTTTATTATGTAGAAAGATAACAAGATTATCTACAATTTTGTATTATGTCTCGATCTAGATCTGATAGGAATATAGTAAAAAATCTCTTTGAAGTTTAAATAATTTGTTGATAGGCCAAAGTCGCTCGATTGACCTTGTGTAGGAATTGGTTGTTGTTACTTGGTGCTATCAAACCAAGGTCGGTCGATCGACTTTATATAAAGTTAGACCGACTCTCCCATCTGACCAGTTTTAGGTTCGACAAACTTTTGTTGGGTCCAACAGACTTTCCTACTAACATCTTTCGGCCTTCTTGGGTTCAATCGACCTTCTGAATTGGTCCATCTGACCTTCGCAACTTTTTTAATTATGATGCATCAAATTGTTAAATATTTTATATCATCATTCCACTTATCTTTTCATCACTTAAATAATTCATTAGTAGAGAAAACACAATTCAAAACATAAAATAAGATAATCAAATATTAAATATAAAATTTAACACATAGAAGATCTTTTGTAAATTAATCTCTTTTGAATAATTCAAATCACTCGAGATCTGTATCATCAAAATATAATAGTATAAACATATTCCAACATGCATCAATAAAATGATATGCTATTTCATTATTAATTTATTGCTTTTCCAAAATAGATAATTTAAAACATCAAAATGACATTCTTCTTTTATAATCATTCTTCAGTTCTTTATTTTGCTAACTTTTGACGTGAAACTAAAAAGAAAAGTAAAGATATATCTATGACCTATAAAAAATATACAACATCTATATATCATATAATATAATATAAATGTAAAATAATTTTAAAAAATGAAATATTATTTTTTCTCTTCTTAACTTTATCTTTAAGTTTACTTATTTTATTCAAGTTAGGGCTCTTTGTAAATGATTATTATATTTTAATTTATTATCTTATAAAACATTTTTTTATTATAAGACATGTTTATAAAATGTCACTTTTTTATAAAATAAACTTTTATTTAGATCTTTTAAAGGATAATTTAAAAAAATATGGACATGACATTTTTAGTAGACTACTTTGCTTTTATATATTTTTTTAAGTATATGACTTTTTTAAAATCATCATTCTTTTCTTTATATCTACTTTCTGGTGTGGAGCTTTAAAAAAAAGTAGAGATACAAATCTATTACCTATAGAATCCATATTACATATAATATAAATATAAATGTAAAATTATTTTAAAAATAAAATATTAAATTTTCTCTTCTTAAATTTATCTTCAAGTTTACTTATTTCATTAAAGTTAGGACTCTTTGTAAATGATTCTAATATTTTTAATTTTAGTATAATCTTATAGAACAAATTTCTATTATAAGATATGTTTATAACAATGTTATTTTCTTAGTGTTTTTAGATTTTTTAAAGGATACTTTATAAAAAAAATGGAATATGTGATAAAAATATTTAAATTGTTGTATCCTTATATATATAAGAATTTTTCCAAACCATTGTTAATAGAGAAACTAATCATAATTAATCTTCTCAATTATATAACTAGTGGACTGTCACTTTCATATGAAGAAAAAAGAACTACAAGTTTGGTGACAGGACAACTTCAAAAAAAAATTATTGTCAAACAATTATTATTAGCATAAAATGATAAAAAAAGAAAAAAATTAAACAAACATTAAAATAAATATTCCATTAGGCACCATGCAAACTTAGAACTTAAACAATACTGCCATTATTATTAATGTAACATAAATTATAACGTTTTGCATGTTGATGACACCGACATCATGTCTACCTCCGCCGACACAAACACCCCCCGGTTTATTATTTCTTATTCTACTAAAAGAAGCAGCCGACGACGTAGTCCGACTGCCACCTGTCGGTTGTCTCACTGCCAGCCTGGCAAGAGATACGCATGAGAGCGATGGAGTCGCAGTCTGAAGACTCTGAACTCTGAACGAAATGTTGTAACGGCCACATTTTTCTAATCCAACGGTTTAAATTTCACATCTTATCCATCGGACGGTTGATGGATTACTGCGAATTAGACCTTTTATTTCGGGTAACCGGCGCTCTCCGGTATCCACTTGGGATATATCGCTTTATATTTTGCAATTTTAGCGGGGAATTATTAAAAATGGTAGCCTGCAATAAATACAAAGCGAGCGAAAAAAAAATTAGATTTTGGTAGGAGAGAGAGAGAGAGAGAGAGGAGAGAGAGAGAGAGAGAGAGAGAGAGAGAGGGGATTTGGATCTCTTGAGCGATGAAGTGAGTGGTGGCTGCGGAAGCGGAGAGGAGATCTCGATCCCCCACACCTCTCGATCTCTCGGTGATGTTTTCCGCGGAGATCTAGCGGAGTAATCAAATAAAGGTTGGATCTTGACACCATTCGGTGGGGAAGGGATGGAGGCCAATGCGGGAATGGTGGCCGGGTCGCACAACAGGAAGGAGTTCGTGATGATTCGGCACGACGGAGAACCTGGGGTGAGTGCTGTGCTTACGTTCCCCTCTTTTCTTTTCCTAAAATCTTGGGTTGGATCGAGTGTCCTTTTTTTGTTCTAAAATTTTGATCTTTTCGGCATTCCATGAGAATTCTGATTGTTTTGTTCGATCGGATCTCGTGAGGCAGTAGACTCGAGTATCACTGGAGGTTTTGACTTTGGAATCAGTGGCAGAATTTTGAGCTATTAGATTTGATTGGAGTGGGTTGAGGGATCACGAATTTGGAGTGTATTCTCCTGTTGTGGTTGAGATTCCAGAGAAAGATAGGATCTTGGGATATTTGTTCGTGGCTGAGTCTCATATTGCTTTCCTTCTGAGTGGATCGCGATTCAGCTCATGCATTGAACCTACAAGGCTTGAACTTACTGAAAGAGCATTAGTCTTGTTTGTTTTAGGTCCAAGTTGTTCAATTATTACTAAATGAATGGCTTGCTTTCAATTTGATATCTTTGTTATTAACCTGATATCCTGTAATTGATTATTGGTGTAATATCCGCATTGGATCCTTTTAAGACTATATAATGCAGAAGAAGAGACTTAAGACTATTCTTTCTTATGAGATATTTCTGGTTTGCATTATTATAACCCAAGAATTCTGTCACTATACCTGTTGGAACACATTTGTGGACTAGATCTGCTTATTGCCTTAACAATAATATATTGTCTGTTTAAATAGTTCTAACCACTATTTTTTCATCAAAGCTCGATCATGACAATGCCACTTTGGTGTTTTACAAGTTCCAAACATTTTTTACTCTTTACCTATGCCTTTTTCAATAGGTTAATTCTCTGTTACTCCTGTTTTTTTGCAATTTTCTTCTGACTTTCTTCTTTTTGAGATGTAGTCCAAGCCACTAAAAAACTTGAACAGCCAAGTGTGTCAAATCTGTGGCGACACTGTAGGACTTTCAGCAACAGGAGATGTCTTTGTTGCTTGCAATGAGTGTGCCTTCCCAGTTTGCAGGCCTTGTTATGAGTATGAACGGAAGGAGGGCAACCAGTCTTGCCCTCAATGCAAAACTCGTTACAAGAGACACAAAGGTCTTGAATTTCAGCTTTTCTTTTATATCTTTACATATTGTGATCCCTGATTTTTCTTTAATCAATGTCCATGTCTTTATTTATTCATTTTCAGGTAGTCCACGTGTTGAAGGGGATGATGAAGAAGAATATGTTGATGATCTGGACAATGAGTTCAATTACAGGCAAGGCAATGGCAAGGCAGTGCATCAGTGGCACCTTCAAGGTTCAGAAGATGATCTTGATTTATCTTCGTCTTCTAGACGTGAGCCTCAGCATCGAATTCCACGTTTGACTAGTGGGCAACAGGTGAGGGGATGGCCTTTTTTTCCTGTTTGAGATAGTGATATTTTAACTCCACATAGGTTCTCTATGATTCAGTTGTGTCCAGTTGTCCAAATCACTGATGCAACAGTGGCTCCAGTCATGTGAATTTCTTCTACATGCAATAGTTAAGTGGGATGATAAACATTGAGCTGATTTTCAGTCATCAAATGCCTAATGATTTTCAGTTTTTTTATTACCCGCTCTTTGCGAACCTGCTCAAATGCAAGAGTGTAAATTGATATGTTTGTTCAGAATCACTTTCTGATAAAAATTACTAGTTTATGTTATCATAACTTAGTGGCATTGGGTGGAAATTGGTCTACTGTTGCATTATTTGTTCAGAATAATTTTCTTATAAAAATTGCTAGTTTATATTATAGAACTTTAATGACATTAGGTGGGTTCTTGTATTTATGAATATTTCTTTGGTTAAGAAGAAAAAAAACATTTGATCTTTTTGGTTCCATTCATCAGTCCATTTGACTGTTTATTGCAAAATTTTCAGGTGTCTGGGGAAGTACCTGATGCTACACCCGACCGCCAATCTATTCGAAGTCCAACACCAGGTTATGTGGATCCCAGCATGCCAGGTTTGGATGCTACCCATTTCAATCATACAAGTATCACCTACATTGGATGAATTTAATCATTTTGCTGACTTGATTACATCATGGTGATATGATTGCAGTCCCAGTTAGAATTGTGGATCCTTCAAAGGACTTGAATTCATATGGCATTGGCAGTGTTGATTGGAAAGATAGAGTTGAAAGTTGGAAACTCAAGCAGGACAAAAACATGCTGCAGATGACAAATAAATATAATGATGGAAAAGGAGATATTGAAGGCACTGGTTCTAATGGTGAAGATCTCCAAATGTATGACTTGTTTCCACCTCATTTTTTCTCCAGTTTTTGTCCTAATGTAATATACTTTAGAAGTTTAGTTTCTTTTATATTTCTTTCCTTAATGTTCTGTAAGTACATCATTACATGCTATGACTGGATAGGTTTAAGAAACATGCCTACAGTGAACCTTGATGCAGACACATTCTAAATAATGTTGGACATTAAGATTTAGGACTATAAATAGGCAATTTTGTGGTGTTCCGGGAACTTTGCCATTTTTTGTTTGATCTTGACCCTTTTGCAACACTATAGATTGCCCATAACTGGATAAGAATATAGTTCCTGATATTGTATGATTGTACTGTGCAGAGCATGAGAAATACTGTCCTCTACAAGTTTTATGATATTATTTGTATTTTCTGAGATAACCATCTAGCTTTTATCAATTAAGAACTCCCTAAACTGATGCAGCTTGCAAGATAAAAAATGATTCATATGTTATGGCTCGTTCTTTCAACCTATTTATACTTAGATTTGTCTCTTGGCAGGGCTGATGATGCTCGTCAACCTATGAGCCGCATAGTGCCTATTCCTTCCAACCAGCTTAATCTTTACCGTGTGGTCATCATTCTCCGGCTTATCATTCTGTGTTTCTTCTTCCAGTATCGTGTCACTCATCCCGTGTCAGATGCTTATGGTTTGTGGCTCACATCAGTTATATGTGAAATCTGGTTTGCTTTGTCATGGCTTCTTGATCAATTTCCCAAGTGGTATCCAATCAATAGGGAGACATACCTTGAGAGGCTTGCATTGAGGTGATATATAACTTTATTTTTTGTGGCGTGCCATATATACAGCTTAAAGTTTGATTCCCACTAATAACATGGACATTGACACATGCAGATATGATAGGGAAGGAGAACCATCACAATTAGTTCCTATTGATGTCTTTGTCAGTACAGTGGATCCAATGAAAGAACCTCCTCTTATAACAGCCAACACTGTATTGTCTATTCTTGCTGTGGATTATCCTGTAGACAAAGTTTCCTGCTATGTCTCTGATGATGGTTCAGCAATGCTGACATTTGAAGCACTGTCGCAAACAGCTGAATTTGCTAGAAAATGGGTACCCTTTTGCAAGAAACATAATATTGAACCCAGAGCCCCAGAATTTTACTTTGCTCAAAAGATTGATTATTTGAAGGACAAAATTCAGCCTTCTTTCGTCAAGGAGCGTCGTGCAATGAAGGTAAGGAAGAAACTTGGTTGGGCCCATTATATTTCGAAATAGTAGAAATAGCACGCTGAAGCTTGTTCTGTGCAGAGAGAGTATGAAGAGTTCAAGGTGTCTATAAATGCTCTTGTTGCCAAAGCACAAAAGACGCCAGAAGAAGGTTGGGTAATGGATGATGGTACTCCTTGGCCTGGAAACAATCCAAGAGATCATCCTGGCATGATACAGGTGTGATGGCCTTCTCACTTCGCTCTGTTGATTACACTTGTAATCTCATTTATCTCTTTTTTAAACTAAATGCAACATCCTTCTTTTTATTTCATATTTCATCTCATCGTTGCTTAATTGCAGGTCTTTTTGGGCCACAGTGGTGGACTTGATACAGATGGAAATGAGTTACCTCGCCTTGTTTATGTTTCTCGTGAAAAGAGGCCAGGCTTTCAACATCATAAGAAAGCTGGTGCAATGAACGCATTGGTTTGTATCTTTTATTTTCTCGTGAAATCCGTTGTGCATTCCTGGAATGCTGTGTGATTCAAAATCTGATATCTATTAATCTGGTCAGATTCGGGTATCAGCAGTCCTGACAAATGGGGCCTATCTTCTGAATGTTGATTGTGATCACTACTTCAATAACAGCAAAGCTCTCAGGGAGGCAATGTGTTTTATGATGGATCCTGCATTAGGAAGAAAAACATGCTATGTTCAGTTTCCTCAACGGTTTGATGGCATTGACTTGCATGATCGATATGCCAATCGTAACATTGTGTTTTTTGACGTAAGCATTTCACTGGTAATTCATGCAGTGTATGAAGTATTTAAAATAATTTCTGATAATATATAATACTTTTACAGATCAACTTGAAAGGATTGGATGGCATCCAGGGTCCTGTTTATGTGGGAACAGGTTGCTGTTTCAACAGGCAGGCCTTGTATGGCTATGATCCTGTCTTGACTGAAGCTGACTTGGAACCAAACATAATAGTGAAGAGCTGTTGTGGTTCAAGAAAGAAAGGAAAGAATGGGAACAAGAGCTACATTGATAAGAAGCGGGCTATGAAGAGGACCGAATCTACTGTACCCATCTTCAACATGGAAGACATGGAGGAGGGAGTAGAAGGTAGTTTCTATTGCTTATATTGTCACTAACGAATTGAAGTGGCGCCTATTGGTTTTTTATCAGCATGTTACTACATACCATGCCGAACATTTGCATGCTTGTGCAGCATGGGAAGAGATTGACTTGGAGTTGCAGTGGAACCCACCATGCATCCATGTCAGAATGTGCTATTGTTATATATATATATATATATATATATATATAATATTATGTGGCACAAATATTAGCTGTTAATCAAATGTTGGATCATCAAAATCTTAAATGAATCAAATTGTGTGGCAGATAATCATACTTTATGCACGCTCTTCTTTTTCTGTTGTTGCGACCTGAATAAAAAAATGTGTCTAAACAACTAATAAAAGAGGATGTGGTTCTGATTCACTTGATACCACTTTTTTTGCTATGTCATTTTTGGAATCAAAACTATAATTTGCTATATTTTCGGTTTTTCCTCTCTTTCCCTAGACCAGTTGTCAAAATTGAGCATGAAGTTCGAACTACATCTCGTCTGACATTTTCAACTTTTTTTAGGTTACGAGGACGAGAGAACTATGCTTATGTCACAGAGGAGCTTGGAGAAGCGATTTGGTCAGTCTCCAATTTTTATTGCATCCACCTTCATGGAGCAAGGGGGCATACCACCATCCACTAATCCAGCTTCTCTCCTGAAAGAAGCCATTCATGTTATCAGCTGTGGGTATGAAGATAAGACTGAATGGGGAAAAGAGGTAAGTGGTTTGAGTACCAGTAGCCAACTTGTTCTTTTGGTTCCTTAGTTAATAAAGTAAGATTGAGCCGACTTCCCATTCTGCAGATTGGTTGGATTTATGGATCAGTTACTGAGGACATTCTTACTGGATTCAAAATGCATGCTCGTGGATGGATTTCAATTTATTGCATGCCTCCGCGCCCCGCATTCAAGGGTTCTGCCCCAATCAATCTTTCTGACCGTCTTAATCAGGTCCTGCGGTGGGCTTTAGGATCTATTGAAATCCTTCTAAGTAGGCATTGCCCTATTTGGTATGGTTACAGTGGAAGATTGAAGCTTTTGGAGAGATTGGCATACATTAACACAATTGTTTATCCTATCACATCCATTCCATTGATTGCGTACTGTGTTCTCCCTGCTATCTGCCTCCTTACTGGAAAATTCATCATTCCAGAGGTTAGTAATGAAATTTTGATACGATTATGGACGTGTATATGACATAACGGACATTTATTTTCTTTGAACTTTTATTACCTCACTAGCAATATATAAGTGACATTGATAACATAGAACTTGATGGATAAAAGTTATATGGCTCTATGCAACTTTCTGTATTTTTTCATGAGAAGGCAAATTTCCATGTTTAATTTGTTATCTTCCTCTTTGTTACATGTGATAAGATGCAGGATTTGTTGCAATTTTCATCTTCATTCTATTGTGTTTGTGTGCTATATCATTTTTTATGGATACAATTTAAAACTATATCCATGATTGATCTTTAGACTGTCACTGTTATTCTTATTGCTAAACAAATTTTCTGGTCTTTTATTCTAATAAGAAATATTGATTAAGATTACTCCTCAATATACTAGCTTTGATAAGATAAATTTGATTTTTCAATTGACTTGTAAAGTCTGCCTGAGCAGAATTTTCTTTATGTTGCAAACATTTTCTATGTTTATTCTCTAGCATTTTTCATGAGTATCGGAATATTAAAATTCGTCTTCCATAATTTGCAGATAAGCAACTATGCAGGAATATGGTTTATCCTACTGTTTGCCTCCATCTTGACAACTGGGCTTCTTGAGCTCAGATGGAGTGGTGTAGGAATTGAGGACTGGTGGAGAAACGAGCAGTTCTGGGTCATTGGTGGCACATCAGCACATCTATTTGCTGTGTTCCAAGGATTGCTAAAGGTCTTAGCAGGGATAGATACCAACTTCACAGTCACGTCAAAGGCATCCGACGAAGATGGAGATTTCGCTGAGTTGTATGTCTTCAAGTGGACTAGTCTCCTAATTCCTCCAACCACCGTCTTGGTCATCAACTTGGTGGGCATAGTTGCGGGCGTCTCTTATGCTATAAACAGTGGTTACCAGTCATGGGGTCCCTTATTTGGGAAGCTTTTCTTCTCAATATGGGTGATCCTCCATCTGTATCCTTTCCTCAAGGGTCTTCTTGGCCGGCAGAACCGAACCCCGACCATTGTTATTGTGTGGTCAATTCTTCTTGCATCCATCTTCTCATTGCTTTGGGTGCATATAGACCCCTTCACCTCTGCAGCCCAGAAAGCTGCAACTGTTGGTCAGTGTGGCGTTAATTGTTGATCCCCATAGCTTGAGCATTTTGAGTGGCATACCCAATTCCCTTGGTCGTTCATGTAGATACGGGATACCTAACTTTGGGTCTTTGCAGCATTGGATCAAATGAGTGGAGATTGGAGTGGGGGCATGAAATATTATTTATTTTCATTATTTACTGTCAAAATGTAATGCATCAGAACTCTTACTTTTGCCAGTATGCAGTTTCTGTAGAAAAAAGGAATTCGAATTCAGTTGCTTTGTAGCATATCACGAGAGATTTCATTTGTTAGAAACAATATACAGAACCTATCATTATGATGTGCTTTATCTATATGAGACATGGTGTCCTGGTGAACAGACTAGATGATGAAAACTTATTTACTGCTCTGAGTTGCCTTTGTATCATTAATAATACGTTGATGAAAAGTTATACATACTTCTCTGAGTTGCTTTTAAATCAAGCAAGGTTGAGTGGATAAAGTTAAGGTTCACCATCATTTGCTTCATGAGAGCCCTTTTATCTCAGATGCCTTTTTATTCTTTTTTCACCTTTTGTTTCTTTCCTTTTTTGTTACATGTATTATGTAGATGTTGCTTGGTGTACACACAGGGAACTCCTTTGTTTATCTGTCCTGGTCATGGAAGGTATCAATCCCACTCAAGAACAACTGTTGAATTCATGGTCACACTCCAATAGACCAGATATATCATATGAAAAATGGTGCATCTTTTATGTAACAATCTGAGATGTCAAATGAGGTGCATCTCTGATCAACTGCTTTATTTAAATTGTATTGTCAGTGCTGGATGTCTCGTGGTAAGAGCTGGACATAAAAAAAAATGATGCATACCAGATCAGAAAGTACAGTAGCAACCTCTTTTTTTTTAAAATAAAGTTGGTGGATTGTTTACACAATTCTGAAAGTGTAGAGTTAGCATTGATTGGTTTTTAAATTTGATCTTTGATCAGTTTTCTTTACCAAATTCACTTGAGTTGACAAAGTTTGATATGAGTCCGGATTAACAGGTGTGAAAAGCTAATGATCTTCAGTTCGATTTATAAAATCATCAATTTAAGCAAACCCTCTATTCGAATTCTGACTTGATCATGTATTAGTAGCGATGGTACCAATTGGCCTTTGATTTGTTAGCAATTCACCATGATTTAAGTGACAACAGATCGATTGACTCAAATGATCTACCACCAAGATTACTATGAGATTACATCATCCACATGTGTTACTTATATGAGCACTTGTATCGAAAGATTTACTTAATGCACAATGTTTGAATCAAGATTTTATCTCTAATAAAAAATTTTACATGGAATTTCTTTTAGGAGTGCTATTAGTGCCACTCCTTTCTTAATGTCATTCCTTCTTATCCATTTTGCCCCTATTTTTTTATACTAATAAACAACTTAATTATCTTTTCTCAAAAAGCGGGCACATTCTCAAGAAAAATAATAATAGTTTCTCTATTAATACTAACAAAGTTTTTTATTACTATTCATTTACTTCACTATGATGAACTATTTATTATTATATTACATTTTATTATTTATATTATTTCTTAGCAATACATTATAATACTCTTTTTCTATTAATACCACATATTTTGAAAAAAACACAACTTTTTATTAATATTTATTTGCTTTATTGAGACCTAATTATTTATCATTATATTATATCAATTATATGGTTTCTAATGTGATTAGACTGAATTTTATAAATAATTGATCATTTGATGAGTTGGTGGTTATCACTAAATTTAATCTAGATTTCAGATATTTGCTGGACCAAACCAAGGTTATTGAATCAATATATTTTGGAAATAAATTATAGATTATTATATCCTAAAAAATAATGCAAATGCATGAATATATTTTGATTAATATATATCATAATAATAAAGGGAGCGTGTAATATTCTTTTATCAAAATATTATTTTGATAAAAAGAAAATATATTGCAAACTCGTAAAAGAGATTGTATGGTATTAACAAAAAAAATATGGCTAAGAAATTATATAAATAACATAATATAATAAATAATTATTTGTGATGTAGTAAATAAATAGTAACAAAGAATTATTTGTTTAGTAAAAAAAATCTGATTAGTATTAATAGATAGATTTCTAATATATATGATAATTTTTTTTAGGAATGTGATATTTAAAAAAAAATATTAATTAAGTTATTTATTAATATAAAATTAACGAGGATAATTAAAATGGGTAGAAATGAGTGATATTAGAAAAAACAATTTTCAAAATTAGTATTTTAATTTTACTTGTAGAAAGGAGTGATATTAAAAAAGAAAATTTCAAAATTAGTATTTTAATTTTACTTATGATTTTATGTTTGATCGTAACTAATGGTTATCTCAACAATTATGTTTTAATAATGTGACAATCATATTATCTATTTTCAATCAATTATTAATATTTTTTGTGATGGCGACATCAACACGCAAGCAAACCACTTTGATTCAAAATGTTGTTGATATAAAAAATAGTAAAGTGAGAAATTTTTTTAGGATAACTAGCTGTTGTCTTTTATGCCTGCACTCTTTTTAATTAAGTTGAAACCATTGACTTATGTATCAGCCAAATTAACATATGATGTGGCTACCACATCCATAAAATTATATTATAATAATAAAGAGAATCAATCCGATAAAATTATATAATTAGAGTATGAATTAATTAAAAAATAAAATTAAAGTACCAAGGTAGATCATAAAAAAAAAGTTAGGACACCATTTTGAAAAATTATTCGATATTAAAATTTTTAGGAATGGTATTAAGGACACCTTTTCGATCCCCCTAATTCTTTTAAGAGATCATCAGATTTTTATCGATTTTCACATATCATTTTATTTTGTTAGATCTTCATCTCACACAGACATTCAAAGAACCATCTTAAATATGAAAAAAAATGATGAAATAGCTTCATCGATCAACATCGTGAATGATATTTTTATTTGTCACGAAAGAAGAAGAAGGACACATGACGAGGATATCGAAAGCGAAATTAATGAAGCAAGTATTTAAAGAAACGCATGACGAGGTACAACAATTTCTGCAACTCACGGCTCTTATACATGACAGAGACAGACACAGACATGCATGCATGCATGTCGAGCTTGCCAATAATTAATGGCTTCAAACAGGGTGAAGGATTAGCTGCAGAGCTCCAAACCAAGTTAATGAATATCATTTTAGATCTGATCACAGACCAACGCGAGCGTTCACGCGCAAGGGATGTGACTGTGAGGCTCCTCGGCGACGATAACGGCCGGCGCCGTCGACGTCGCCGCAGCCGCCGCGCGCTGCAGCAGCAACTGCTGCTGCTGATGCTGTTGCACGAGGCCGGTGACGCGCTTGCATGCGGGCGCCATCATTAGGAGGTCGGCGTCGACGGCGCCGACAGGGATGACCGGGAGGTTCTCGCAGTTGCAGACCTCGATCATGAAGCCGTCCGGGTCGTGGAAGAACAACTGGTCCACGTAAATGCCGCCTTCCTCCACGCGCTGCTGGACGTATGGGACACCCTTCTCTTTCAGCTTCGTCTCCACGGCGATCATGCTCTCGCACTGCACATGCATGCATGCATGCACCATCGATCATGGAACTAATTATATATATATTTGTGACAACTCATTCAACTAAATTATATGATATTAAAATGCTTCAATCTTCGCAAACAACTCTTTGGAGTTTAAATCTAAGACCTCTAACAATTGAATCATAAACCCTTCCATTTGATTGAATGTCATACGTATATTAGTTGACCCTTCTCTCTCTCTCTCTCTCTCTCTCTCTCTCTCTCTCTCTCTCTCAAAGCTTACAGTGAGTTGAAGTCCATTAATATGCTATGGACAAAGAAGATTAAAGCATTTCAATTAGCTATGACAGATGTCCTTGTGCCAGTAAATAAAAGTTGTTGCTGTTGTTATTAGCTTCTGCTCTGCATGCATCAGCAGAAGGCCATTTACAGAATTGCATGCACCAAGTATACATATATATTTATATATATAGATAGATTTTTTACCTGGAAAGAAATATGGTTGTCCCTGGGATTAATCTCCGCCTTGGTCGGCATGGCGTCGGGGTTCTCAGAATGCAATAAATGAATGCCTATCCCATAATTGAACAACCTGTTTACGTTACATACAGACAGACAATTCATGACATATAGTATTAACCTGAAATACAGTTATTTAAACTGGTGCATATATTTATGTATATATCTGCGTACTGAATTACCATTCGCCGGAGAAGTTCAAGGATCCTGGGCGGCGGACGCGGATGAAGCCGAGGACGTTCTGGTAGAACTCGGCGGAGGCTTCCACAGATCTGCACACCAGTGATATGTGGTTCAACGACGCCAGAGGCAGTGCACCGTCACCACCACCACTAGCTCTTCTCATGCTGCTGCTGATCTCCATCGACATTGATCTCTCTCCTGTGATGTATGCTGCTCAACGATGATGAGTCTAATGGAATAAGACGTCTAACAAAGAACTGGATATATGTGTGTGTGTGAGAGAGAGAGAGCTAGAGTGGAATAACAGTAAGGGGGGAGGAAATGTGTACTTATAATTGAAGAGAGAGAGAGAGAGAGAGAGAGAGAGAGAGAGAGAGAGAGAGAGAGAGAGAGAGA
>LTAE01009425.1:0-15000 GCA_001647135.1 Pontederia paniculata
TGTCCAATATCTTTGGCGCAAGAATAATGCCTTGTAAGCATTGCTTGGCCGGAAGAATGACAAGGACCCCATTTTCTGTGGGGACAAAGTCAATTGAGTTATTGGAACTAATACACTCAGATATTTATGGTCCATTGAGTGTTCCTACTTATAAGAGTAAAGAGTACTTTATTGACGACTACTATAGGTATTGCTATGTATACCTCTTAGAGAGAAAGTCAGAAGCTTGTGAGACTTTCAAGAGGTACAAGACACAAGTTGAGAAAAGGTTAGAAAGACCTTTCAGATGCCTAAGGACAAAAAGAGGAGGAGAGTATACCTCTCGGGAATTTGAGAACTACTGCGTTTCAGAAGGCATGCGTAAGGAGACTACGGTGTCGTATACGCCACAACATAATGGTTTGACGGAAAGGAATAATAGAACTCTGATGAATGCAGTAAGATGTATGTTGTCCCACTCGGATCCGCACGAGGTAGTGATGACCGCGAGTAACATACAGAACAAAATTCACACTAAGTCCGCAGAATCAATGCCATCGAGTTGTGGTATGGCAGGAAGCCAGAGTTGGGCCATCTTCGAAAGTGAGGATGTAAAATGCACATATTAGTTCCTAATCAGCTCAGGGACGAGTTGGATTTTTAGGAGGGAAACGTGCAAGTTTAATGGATATTATGAAATATCCAAAGGGTATAGATTCTTCCATCGGGAGAAAGACCTTATAGAGAATCGTGATGCTATCTTTCTTGAGAACGAAAAAGAGCAGGCTTGGGATAATGAAGAATCCCTCACGATTCTAGGAGATGGTGGAGACAACTCTAGTGATACACTGTACAATCCAACAGTGGGAGTTGATGTTAAACAAAATGATATACCTTTGGAAAGAAGTGGAGGAACCCATTATTTTCACATAGTATAATCGGCACCAAGAAAAGGCCCCGAAAAACACCCGCATGTTTGGATGATTTTGTTTTGTACGAGTGCGACACATCGTGTTACTCCGTTGGTATTCAGATAAAAGATAATACAGATCCTATTAAAGAAGCAAAGACTTCAAATGAGTCGGAATCATGATCGACCGTCATGAAGTTGAAATGGACTCAATCAAAACAGAATGTGGGCATTATGTGATTTGCTGAAAGGCAGACAAATACATAGGGTGATAATGGGAATTCAAGAGAAAGTATCGGGTTGATAGCTCTCTTGATAGGCACAAAATGAGATTGGTGGCCAAGGATTATACTCGGCAAGCCGGAATAGATTTTCAGGAAACTTATTCTCCGGCGGCTAAGTTTGCGTTCGTTTGAGCGATCTTAGCGATGGTGGCATATATGGATTTGGAATTGTACCAAATGGACGTCAAGACAACGTTCTTAAATGGAGAACTGTCAGAAGACGTATATATGTGGCAACCTCAAATTTTTCAGGTGAAAGATCAGGAGAATAGAGTATATAAACTCCGAAAATCATTGTATGACTTAAATCAATTTGAAATGACAGATATGGGTGAGGTCTCACATGTACTGGGCATTCAAATTAGTCGTGACAGAAAATGTAGAAGCGGTTGGAAGACTAATGTATGCAATGCTTTGTACGAGACCTAATTTGGCTTACGCGGTAAGCTTGGTTAGCAGATTTCAGAGTAATCCCGGAAAGGCCCACTAGGAGACCATTAAGAGAATATTGCGATATCTGAAGGACAAGGTACAATTGAGATTGACATACAAGGTTTGAAACACTTGAGGCAATAGGATGCGGATTTCGGCGATGATATAGACGATCGCAAATCCACATCAGATCATTTGTTCCTTCTGGGTGGAGCAGTCGTTTCTTAGGGCAGCAAGAAATAATGGTGTGTGGCTAGACACACACAGGAGGCTGAGTATGTTGCTGGTAGTACAACAGCCACCCACAGAGTTTGGCTCCAACACTTCCTTTTGGAACTAAGGCTCGATTTGGTCAGTGGACCATTACTGATGTACTGTGATAATCAAGCCGTAATCATTTTGATACACAATGGAGCCAACAGTTCAAAAAGAAAGCATATCGAGATTGAGTATCACTATATTCAAGATATAGTTGATAAGAAAGAAATGGCAATGATCTGCAATGAAGGTATTACAGTTGGTACTTTTATCAAGCATTTGGGCTTGATAGGACTCAGAAATATTTGAGTCAGTACGAAGTATTCATGGATAGTGAAACTTCACAGTTAGACTACTCACGGATAGTGGGGGTGCTAACTTTTTTTCAAGCATGTTGGGCTTGATGTGACTCAGTAATATTTGAGTCGATACGAAGTATTCGCGGATAGTGGAACTTCGAGATTTGATTTCCAGTTAGGCTACTCACGGATAGTGGGAGTGCTAACACAATGACCACGTTGGTCAAGTGGGTGATGTTGTAGTGTGACCGCCGTGGTCACGCAGTCGCGACCGTCGACGAAGCGACACGCCTGAATGGCGCCAGAAGCGTCGGACACAGACGCGTGTGAACAGCTGCTGAAGGGGGCGGACGGGTGCGGGTACGCGGCTACAAAATAGACATGGACGCATCCCGGGAGCCCCCAGTCTTCGAACGACACCTTCCTCTCCACCCTTCAGGATGGAGTATCACTCTAAACAATATGTTTTCTCTATCTAGTTTTTGTTGTAATATTATTTCTATTGTGAGATTAGTCGTTAATCCTTATTGCAGGTGGAATTCATTTCGACTCTTTGTATTATTAGGAATTATGTCACGAGCACAGAGGTGTGTACTACTTGCAAACAAAGGCAAATATTTTAGTTACCAACAAAATTGTTCAAAAATTAACTATATTCATGTGGCATCTACCTTCAAGTAATCCTTCAAAGTATTTTATTCTTCTAAATAATATATTATCAACAATAAATAGTCTCATATTCTTGGTGATATTTGTTGCACAGTAAGCATACCAGAAATAATCTCCATTTCATTTAACAAAGAGTTCATTGTGATGTATGGAAACCATATGTTTTTGCTTTATCTTGTGGTATATATTATTTTCTAATAACTATTGACAATTACGCCTGAAGGACATGTTTTTCCCTCACAAAGTCTAATGCATCTCGTTTGCTTATTCATTCTTTATATGATTTCTACATAATTTGGTATAACTTTTAAAAACATTCACACGACTAATGGCATAGATGTTTTCTTAAAGGGCTTGCAGGATTTTCCTAATCTTCATGTCATTCAACACTAGATTACTTGTCATTATACCTCTCAACAAAATGGAATGGTCAAATGCAAATATTTTCATAATTTAGATGTTGCTCAAGCTTTATGTTTTTAGGCCTCCTTGCAAATATATTTTAATAATAGTCATATCATAAATTATACACCTTCCTCAATTATTTAGATAACACACCTTCTAAATTAATTTATGATTGTAAACCTTAATATGTTCAGGATTTTCGCCCTATGCTATGCCAAGAATATAATTTGAAAGTATTGATGGAAAGCGTTTGCTCGGTCTTTACATTGTGAATATCCATTTGACAAGAAAGGGTCAAAAGTCTATGATATGAGATTCAAACATCTTTTTTCTTCACGAGATGTATGTTTCAGTGAACGAATTTTTTCTTTGGCTTGATGAGTTATTTATCCGTTCAAAAGACTATTTCTTTTTCGTTGTTTGTGGATCCAATAGGCCCTAAAAGTGCATATGATGTTCGTCCTCTTGATTTTGATTATCTAAAACTCTTGTTGTGAGAAAACGAAAACAAATGTATCTTAGACACGACATCAACCTCACCATCTAAATCAATTGGAATAAGCAATGAGATAATTTCTATCACATCTTCAATTTCTCATTCACCATCACATCAGTTTGAAATGAAACATCAACTATTGCATGTATTTTCTAGAAATGTGATGCGACAATTCGTTATGGGCAAAAGTATGCTAGCAAGTGCATTGATCATTCAAATAATGAAGTCTAACGAGTATAGAGTTATCGAACTCATGATGAACAAACTAACTAGCTAGCTATCTAACCTCGGAAATTAATAAGAGACGATATTGGATTAGACAAAATTTAATTTTATAAAAGTAAAACAAAAATATAAGTTAAGAGAAGTAGTGGTGCTAGGATCTGGAAGGATCAAACAATGCTAATATATGCGGCAATTAAATGAAATAGTAAATCATAAGATCAAATTTTCAAATGAATTAAGAACACTTATAACATGATATTCTTTAATGGGCAAACCAACTACCTTAACTCTAGTAAAACTAAAAAATACTCCTTAATGATTCTATTCACAAATTACAAATTAGGACGCAAAGAGTTAGGTTCATAAGCTATTGAACCACCCTTAACGGGATAATCCAACATACACACATATAACAATCCTTAATGGATCTAGTAAGACATGACATGAATTGTATAATGTAAATTGATCACATTGCCCAATTAATAACCAACTAACTTTAACTAAAACATCAAATGATTATCTCTATGAGAAAATGAAATAAACTATCATCAAATTGACACAAGATTCACAAGTTTGCCCTAGAATTAAAAATATTATAAAATTGATATTTATTTTATATAAGTATAATAAAAATACTAAAAAAGTCATCCCAACATAATGCATAAAAGAGTACTCTTCTTGATGAAAAAGCCCATGTACATTCTTATGAGTTTACCAGGTAGAAATTTCTCAACAACCCTTCGAGTTGCTCCAATGTTCCTAGCTTCAGGGCTCCCAAGTTCTCAACAATCCTTTAGTTGATGGCTCCTAACATGCAAAATAAGGTTTTACAAGAGTTTGTGTATAGCATCCAATGATTTTTTTTAAGATTATTATAGAGTTTGAGAATGTTAGAAACATTTCCAAATCCAACAAAAAATCTCTTTCAAATTCATAATTAACTTTTGATCTAAAATTAAAAACTTCAAAAAACTTTCATGTTCGCTTATTTTGACCCCTAATAATTTTAAATAGGTTAGGAGTTACCTTGGCATTAAAATTGCTTCAAAAAATCAAATGCGATCAAATTTTAATTATATGTGATATATCATGATAAGATTCAATGTGTGTGAGACTTTGATTTCATAAAGAAAAAACATGTCTTCACAAACCAGGACATGATATCACGGCTCATGAAACCGGGATGAATTAAAAAATGATAATTGTTAAATTATTCAATTATGACCCACAACCAGATATAGTGGCTTATAATGAGTTGATGTCCAATATTGCTTTATGTTGTTGTTGTTGTGACACTCTTTGTGATCCATATTATGTATTTGTAACAATTTGTGATATGGTATCATGACCCATTATACTCAAATCTCTCTCTATTGCATCTAACTACTAGGTGGTTACTTTAACATCGTGATTGTGACTAACATATCCCATATATCTTCATCAATAGAATTAAATTCATTGTCATGGTCGTGACACAAGTTGCAGCTCGTTATATCCAATTCTTAATCTATAACATCATTATTATGGTCATAAAAAGCTTGTCATAATTCGTGAAATATGAGAATGATGATTTTTTTTACTATAGAGTTGACACCTTTCATTGTGTTGTCTCTTCTAGTCATTCCTCCACTTCTCTAAGTGATTTTTTTTAAAATAAACACTAAGAATTTGAGTAGATTCATGACTCGAAGAAATGTAAGTGAATAACTAATGAAATAAATGCATGTCATGATAAAATTGACTAAAATAACATTAAATATAATTTTAAATATATGTTAGAATATGCATGCATTAAATTCCCTCAAGCTTATTCTTGCTTGTTCTCAACCAAAGTTCAAGGCAATGCTTAGAAAATAACATTCAATGATAGCTTCAACCTCTTAAGATATTCACTTTTCTAGTATGTCGTCAAAGCATCGTTCCATTTTACAGTGATCCAACCTTGTAGAATTTTTTATGCTTAGACATATTTAAGCTCATTCGAGTTCAGTCTAGTGTAGGAAAATATATATCTATCCAATAGCAACATTAATGTTGAAAACAAAAATTCAAGTTGAGTTTATATTTTTGTGATAAGAGAAGTAAATAGATATTGCACTTTATTGAGTTATATTATTCAAGCATGATTGCACATGGAAATTTGTGTAGTGGATTTTCGATTGATGACTTCTACACTAGATGGTCTTTGGTTAACATGTGTTGAAGCAACTCTCAGGTTTACTTGTCTGAATATTCTCAAATTCTGAATGAAGATTTTGAAACTTAGTTAATAATTTAGATACTATGCTTCTCTAATTTGCTCAACGTAATTTATGCAGCAAACTTTCAACTGATGGATTTCATGATAGTTGGTCTTATGTCACTATGATTTAAGGGTTACCTACAACTTCTGAGGTGATCAATTTGAAAACATAAAGTAAAGTCTTGTCCATCTAAACTTAAGTTCTCTCAGAAATGATCTCAATCTGCTATTGTAAAGGAGGCCTTTTTGACATGATGAAAAATCCTTTCTATTTACTATAACGATCATGCTACATTTTAACCCTTCTTCATATATAATCTATTTTTTCATAGGTCTGGATTCGAAATTTGTTTAATTCATTGAGTTTCAACTTCCTATCTTCTCTAGCCTTAGTAAGATTAAAATAAAAAAAATTTAGTGGCCCGATAAACCTTATGTTCAAGCTCCATAGAAAGATGACATGATTCGCCAAACACTTAACAATATGGATAGTAGGGGTGTTCACTGGGTCGGGTGAACCTGGCCACCCGAACCGATCTAAATTGAATTGGATCGGTTAGGTTTCTTGGTCGGATCGGACCCGACCAAGACCCGACCTTGGTCGGGTCGGGTACGGGTTAAAAAATTCCAACCCAAATAAATTCGACCCGACCTGAAGACCCAATTTTTTTTATTTTTTTAAATTAAACTAGTTTTAATTTATGTAAAGGTTACATTTAATTTAAATTTAAAATATATCATAATAAAATATTTAAAAAGTTTTTTGTGCTTTAAAATGAATATAAAAAATAATAATTCATACTAAATATAAAAAATAAAATAAAAAAATAAAAAATTGACCGGATGACCCGACGACCTCACTCGATCTAACCCGACTTTGGATGAGTCGGGCTGGATCGGATTTGCATGCCAAAAATTGCATAACCCGACCCAAACTGACCCGATCAAAGTTGACCAGGTCGGTGCGGGTTTGGGTTCGGATTGAGTTCAACCCGACCCGTGAAGAGTCCTAATTTATAGATGCCTATGGTCCTATGGAGGTTTTGTATGTTAATGAGAAAATAAAATAAGCAAGCTAACATGAAATTGTCATGGGTTCACAAGTTTACCTTGATATTAAAGCTATTATAAAATTGATATTAAAAAAATAAAGAATTGTCTAAAAGTGTATAAAATTATAGAATAGACCATCCTAATGTAATGTAATTCAGAGAGAACACTTACAAATATTGATAAATCTCTGCATGATTTTCATTATCGATGTATCGAGTAAAGTTTTCTAAACAGTCATTCAAGTTGCTCCCACATCCTTAGCTTTAAGCCCTCAGTTGACGGCTCCTAACACGCAAAATAAGGTCATGCACAAGATTATCTCCAAATATTTTTTAGTGTTTGTGGTGTTTGAGAAGCTTTTGAAACATTTTCAAGTTAAAACATGAAAATCTCTTTCAAATTCATAATTACTTTGGGATTTGAGAATAAAATCTTCAAAACACTTTCATATATGCTTAATTATGATTTTTTTTGTTCCCTCACAAGTTTAAATAAATTAGGAGTCTTTCTTACATTGAAATCACTTTAAAAGATCACCCAAAATCGAAAGTCATGATGAGATTTAGTGGCATGCATGACTTGGACTCCATAGTGGAAAACATGTCATGACAAATGACATGACATCATAACTTGTGGGTGAAATAAAAAAAATGACAGATGTTAAATACTTCACTTATGACCCACAATCATATATAATGACCTTTAATGAGTTTATGTCTAACATTGTTCTATGTTGCTCATGTTGTGAAGCTCTTTTTGGCTCACGATATGTGATCATAATGACTCATGATATGATCTCATGACACGTTATGCGTATAAGTCTTTGTACTGCATCTCACTAGCTATGTGGTAACTTCAGCATTGTGGTCGTAACTAATGTATCTCACATCTCGTGGTATGGCATCACAAACCTTGAAATCTCTATCAATAGAATTGAATTCATTGTCATGGTCCACACGTAGTTGAGGCTCGTTATATCCAATTCTTGGTTTGTAGTGTCGCTATTACGATCGTGACAAACATGTCACAAATACGAAAATATTAATCTTTTAATAGTAGAGTTAATTCATTTCATCGTATAGTCTCTTTTAACCATTTATCTACTTTCTTCAAGTGATTTTCTAAAACACTTAGAATTTGGATAAATTCATGACTCAAAAGAAAAGAAGTGAATATCTAATAAAAATAATGTGTGTTATGATAAAATTGATTAAAATAATACTAAATATATGTCTAAATATATGTTGAAATTTGTATGCATCAAAGTTGACGACCTCTATTTTGCTTGCAAGATTATGTTTGCCAAACTACTACTACTACAACTCCCTCTACACACTCATTGTCACGACCCCGGTTCAAATCTTAATTTGATTCTTAAGTGGCAACCTATTACGACCGATCAAACATAATATCGTGAAAGCATGTCATAGCTCATTTATTTGATATATCACAATGTAACCATAACACAAGCAATATAGATATTGATCTCAGAGCAAATCCACGCTATTTTATATTTATACGTTATACAATATTTTTTACATATAACATCCTTATACAGAAGTTATACATCAAGAGGAATCATACATCATCACAAAATGATCAAAGAAGAGACATAAATCTCATCTATACCTCGTCTAGAAAGTGCTTCAATCCCTATAGAGGATAACCAAACACGCTCACAACACTAGTCTACTGATCTGAAAAATGTTAAAAACCACATTATGAGCAAACCATAGCTCAGTAAGTAGAAAACTCATAGTCTATGATTTATCAACTACTCATTTCAAGGAAAGTAATATAAATATTTTCGTATATCAATTATCATAGTATCATATCATAAGATAAAATAAAACATGTATTATGACCAATATATCACATGTTCATATCATATAATGTAACATATCATATCACCTGCTGGCCAAAGGTATAGTTCAAAGATATAATATATCATATCATATCACTCCTTTCAAAAAAATTGATATCATCCCTTTAGAAAACATATCGTCCCAGCAGAGAAAATGCAAATGCATGAGTAAAATGCAAATGAATGATCCTTTCACATATCTATATGATTATAAAACATATCACTTATGATAGCATTAGAGATTCATTCATTTGATGAATTCATATACAACATGTCCCAAAGAACTTGCAATGCATATAGAAGTTCAATTGCATCGCTAAGGATTTCATTTCATGGACTTCACAACATCAATTTGGTATCAGCTTTGCACTTAGCAGATTGAGTGAAGTCAGTTATAAAATTCATAATAATTAAGAAACACAATATATTTAGATACTACATATTTTTATCAAAAAATAGATTTTTATAAGTGTAATCTATATAAATATCTTCTTTTAAATTGTTCTGTAATGATCATAGAAAATTCAATCAAATAACATTATTCTGATACATTTTTTATGTTCTGACAGATTGAGTGATGTTGAATATAAAATTCATAGCTCATGCAATACTTACTAAAATCAAATTATTCTAATTTTAAATGAAACCATACTTTCAGTGAACTAATATAAAAATCAAAGCGTTATCTTTTCTAGGGAGGTCTTAAAAAATTCAGAGATTTGTCTATGTTCTATTTCATCTCATAATCCTGATAGATTGTGTGATGTACAATGTAAATATTATAGCTTGTAATTTACGTAGCTTATGATTATAATTTCAATTGGATATGAAAGTAGACTTCCATTAGTGTGTTGCATAAAAATATTCTGAACTCATTATATGAATACTATTTATTGTAAAATTTACAATTCTGACAAACTATTTTAGAAAATATCAAGAGTGAGTCATAATAATTTACTCATAACTTCTAATATACAATTCAGAATAATTCAATTCTAAATCTTATGGAAAGTAAGTAGACTTCAAGAGGATATAACATAAGGTTTTATAACTTTTGGAGGAGTCGAAGGTAATAATTAGTTTTTAGGAAATTTCAGCTCTAGAACTTATTTCAGCTAGATTTTGTTCTACCCTTGAGTAAGTTAAGTTTGTTATGCTCCATAAATAGTAGAAATTGATAGGACATGAGGGTAAACCATAAGCAAAAAATAATTTGTTCAATTGAAATTTGTAGAGCAATTCATAGAAAAGGAGTTAGTCACTTACCTTAATGCAAAAACCCTAGAATTTTCACTTATGTTGATGTTGAACTAAAGAATGCATTAGTTGTTGTATTCTTTTTAGTTTTCGGACGTGAAGATGATGGGTAAATAAGCTGGTGGAAAAAGAAAAGGATTTTAGTTCTTATCCTTGGCCTAAAGATGTAGTGTTTTTAGCCATGGCTTGACATTTTTCTATATTTGTTTTATTTATTCATTTACTTAAGACATTACATGTAAATAAAAAACTACTCTCCCTCCATTTGGATTCAAAAAAAATATTTATAAAAATAAATTTTAAAAGAATCAAAATCTAAATTTTTGCCCAAAGAATAAAATCGATAATTTTACAGATTTTTTTTTCGTTTTTGTCCCTTCATTTTGCCTAACTAAAACTCTTCCTAAAATTTATTAAAAATTATATTTAATACGTTTTAACATATAGAAACAATTACCGGGAATTTAATTTTTCAAATTATATATTTTTTAAAAAAATTATATTTTCATGTCTTAATCGAATTTCGCTAATTTTCAGCATATGAAAACTAATACTAGAATACACACTTTAACACATATATCATAGTAGATATTAATTATATAAACACACAATTAACATTTATAATCTCATATGAATTATATCATGGGTATCACACTCATCATGTGTCTTCCTACATATCTGACATGAGTTATCCTATTCAAAACTTCATCCTTTAATCCAAAAAAAAAACTTCATCTCTTATACTAAGTTGTGTTTGACCCTTGTGTGACTTTTCTTGTTGCTATTTATATTAGTTATATATTAATCAAGGAATTTAAATGAAATTGTGCATGACTCTAGATGGTGTTAGGCTGTTTCAAAGTTGGTTATTTTGGATAGTACCAACACTTGGATTACAAACATTCAATCGATTATTGATGTTTCTTTTTAAATCATACATCATATCGATGCAATGGCGGAGCCAGAACTTTTATCCAGAGGGTGCACAATTACTCATATAATTATTTATATAATTAAAATTTTATTTTGAATATTAATTTATATTTATAATTATAATTTTTAATATTTTTTTTGCACGACTTCAAGAGATTAAAATAAATTTTACATTTTATTTGAAACATTAAAAAGATCGAAAGGAAAAAAATGAGAACATTTAAAAATATGAAAATGATATTTTAACACTAATATATAATTGAATATATATGAATATTGAAATAACAAAATTTGACAATATTCTCCAATAATATTTGGGTAAAAGTAAAGAATAAATAAAAAGAAAGTAAAAATGGGAAATATAAGCTAAGTATAGGAAAAAAATGAAAAGATGAGGAATTGAATAAATAAGTAGATTATTATGATACAATTATAGATTAATAAAGAAAAATGCATATTTTAATATATATATATAATATTATTAATGAATAAATAAATATTAATATAATATAAATAAAGTTTATTTTTATGGAAGAATATATCAGATAATATTTGGATAAGAGTAAAGAATAAATAATAAGAAAGTGAATGGGAAATGTAAACTAACTATAGAAAAAAATTGGAAAAAAGATGAACGCCGCCTTATGCGGCGAACCCGCTACCTTTTGTTAACATAATTTTTAGTATCATTCTAACCATTTGCACAAGCAACCGGACTTGACATTTAGCTACTAAGAAAATACTTATTGGAGTCCAAGGGGTGCCAGTGCACCCCCTTGGCTCCGCCTTTGTATCGATGGTAGAATCAAACACCAGAAAGCAAGGCTTATTGCCAAAGGTTTACTCAAATCGAAGGGATAAATTATCATGAGGCATTCAACTCCGGTTTTGAATCTTGTTATAATTTTTTATATTTTAGTTATTGTTTGATGATGGAAAATTCACTGCATGGATGTTCATAATAATCTAAATGCAAAGGTTTGCAAGAAATTACCTCTTGAGTTCTCTCTACAAACTCGTTAAAATTATATGTCACTTGAGAGAATCTCTTTATAAATTGCATCAAGTCTCACACAATTGATGATTTTTTTACGTTCTTATGACAATCAATAGACAATTGCATATCATTCTTTATTTACATATTCAAAAGGGGCATATTTCTTCTTGAATTATGTTGGTAATTTGTTTTGTCGCAAGTGACCATTCCTCATCTTTTAAATGTTGTCTTCGTTGTTATCATATGAAAATTTTCAATATTTTACATTATTTTTCTCGACATTGAAATTACTCGAAAGGATTCAATGTTATTCTTATGCCAACACAAATGTGCATTGGACATCTTGGCAAATACTAGCATGGATGCTTCAAAACTATCTTTGTTTTTATGGAACATTGTCATAATCTAATTGTGAGCACAAGTGCTTATTTGATGAAAGTCATTATTATTGACTTGTGGGCATACTTATATATTTTACTATCACTTGGTGAAGACTTTGATACTCTATTTATGTATGCAAGGTCTCGTACCATTAACACTTAGGTCCTTCATTATCTCAAGTCTTCACATGGTGCTAGAATTTTGAGTAATTATCGTATAGCTTTTTAATTTTATCTTAATATTTCTTTTATCCTCTAACTTTTTTCTCGCACTATTAATCATCCAATTTTGTGCATTTACCTCCTTCATTATTTTAGCGACTAAAATATATTTTTCTTTCATTTTGATGATTAAATGCATCCATATAGAAATTGCACATCAAAATTATAATAAAATGTCATGTCGATTTCATCATATGAGGCTACTTTTTTTACCTGATGTTTGTTGTAAATACACAATTGGTAAATCTCATATAACATGACTCAAAATCAACATAACATATTTTTGTTTTAATGATGAAAATATCTATATAGGTGTAAGAAAAATTCATTATAGTCAATAAAAGGATCAAGCATGCAAAATATACAAACAAAGTTGAAATACTAGTCGTTTCGTAAAAAAAAGTTAATGAAAGTTACCCAATATTTTGGCTATAGTGACACAAATGGGTGAAATGTTTGTAAAATTCTTAGCAGTATTATTAACACTAATATTATTATAATCGAATCAGACTGGCCGATCCGACCACAAATCGGCAGTCAAAAGTTGAAATTGCCTTCAGACTGAACAAAACCGGATCAAACTTGGAAAAACTAATATTTTCATAACTGGATCGGAGATCGGATCAGAGTGTCAATTGGTCACGATTGGATCGGTTCGATCGGGTTCAACTGGCTTAGACCAATTTTTTTATCAAAATAAGATACTTTATAAATAAAAGAAGAATAAATAATAAGTTATTCATTGTCATTTAATACTTTAAAATGATAGAACAAATCAAGTAAGTAAATATCTCACTAGATATGTCAAGAAATTGAGAATATACATATTTTAGAATGACTATTAAATAATATAGTTAATTTTTTTTAACAAAGATAAAAAGCATTATGAAACTAAAAAAGAATATAACAAAAAAAATTATGAGAAGTGGAATAAAAAAAATAAACTAAGACATGCAAGTTTTAGTTTTTATTATTATTATAAGTAATTGATTGTTCAGAAAAAAATAAATTGTGAAAATAAGTTTTAATTTTTATTATGCAAAATAAGTTATGATAATATAATACGATCTCCTGTGTTTCAAACTCACGAGAATGTATATAAAAAAAATAATATGAAAAAAAGAAGGAAAAATTGAGAAATAAATCAACACTTACTTGTATTAGGAAGTCATGAAGCAAGTAATCGTCTCTTGGAGTTTTGCGGCCACGAGAATGGAGATGAAAAAAATAATATGAAGGTGATTGAGTTTTTCTATTTTTTTTTATTTTGTTAATACTCTTAAAAAATCCTATCCAAGTTTCAAAGTGAAAAAAATCGAGTTTAACCAATTTTAACGGTTCAATCCGATTTTACTGCTCCAAATCGGTTCTTTTCGATTTTTTTATCAATTCTAAGTTTTATATTAAATCAGAACGAATTTGATAGGGTTCATGGTTGAACCGGTTCAACAGGCCGATCTGGTCTGATTTTCAAAACATTGGGAAAAACTGACAAAACGACTAAAAATCGATTCAATGTCGAATTAGAAAAAAAATCCAACCAAAATGGAAATTATTATATAAATGGAAGAAAAAATGTTATAAAAGGAAAATAATTAGCAAAAAATAAATTTGGAAACAAGAATACAAGTGGAAGGAGAAGAAATAAGGAGAAGAAATTGAAAATTAAAAAAAAGAAAGATATGGGAATAAATGAAAACTAAATAAAATAATAGGAAAGTAACATTAATTTAAATTAAAATAATTAATATGGCAAAAACATATCAGGAAATTATTTTATTTAGCTTTCATTAACATTAAATTACTTAAATAATAATATCATCAATCATTATGATTTTTATATAAAGATTAAAGTTTATAAAAGGAAACTAATATGCAAAGACAAAAGTGAAAATATGAAATAAATGAGAGGAAAAGAAATAAAAATAAAAAAGAAAGAGGTGAAAATAAAATAGTTCCAAGTAAAATGAAAGGGAATTTAATAATAGTTTGAATTAAAATAATTAATATAGAATTATTAGTATTATATAAATAATTATATATTAATCATGATTTTTTTGTAAGCATTAATTTTTTTAAATATAATAAATAATTT
>LTAE01009426.1:1393-14765 GCA_001647135.1 Pontederia paniculata
GCGGCGGCGACCTCCCAGGGTGGGAGGACACAAAGACCAAGTTCCGGGAGGTCTACAGCTGTCTCAAGGCGGAGCTGCTCGACGACCCCGCCTTCGACTCCACCCCTGAGTCCCGCCGATGGATCGACAAGGTAAGCTTTTTCTGTTTTTTTTGTTTATTATTATTCGATGTGCATTGCGTCCCTCCTCGATTCGCCTGTATCCCGCTCCTCCTTTCCGTCCTTAGTTGCTTGTCATCTGTTTGTTCGAAGTCCTCACACATAGCTACTTTTCTGGTTGTTTTCTGCATTGCAATGTAATGAAGGTTACTTTAGAGAAAAAAAAGAAACCAGCTTTGGCGCACGGTTAATCTCTTGGGCATGTTTCTTGCTCAATGTTCTGTTCATTCTTATGTTTCTTTATTGGGGAGTGATGTAGTTGCATGCTTCTACCCATGCAGATGCTGGACTATAATGTACCAGGAGGTGAGTGCAAGATCTGCTTCTGAAGAAACGACTCCTAAAGGAAAAAAAAAGAAGCTTTTGATTCATGAAAATATATTTATAATAGGGAAGCTTAACCGGGGATTGTCCGTGCTTGATAGCTTTAAGTTGCTAAAAGAAAGAAATGACCTCAGTGACGATGAAGAATTCCTAGCATGTGCTCTTGGTTGGTGCACCGAGTGGGTAAGCCCTTTAATGCCGTTTGGTGGAAATTTCAGTTAGTGTTAGGCAATTTGTTTTGTCTAAACATTAATAGCCTTCTAATTTGAATCATGCAGCTTCAAGCATATTTCCTAGTTCTTGATGATATCATGGACAACTCACACACTAGGCGAGGCCAGCTTTGTTGGTTCCGAGTACCTAAGGTTGGCTTTACTGTATTAAGTAACTGGCTGTATTTTTTCGACTAGGTATTCTCGTTGTTTATATGTTCATTTATATTATGCATAATTAACAAAAAATTGTGCTGTCACATGTGAGATGAACTCAATAGTTGGATTTCTGCACAGAGTTTTGAGCCCATATTGCTGATTAAATATCATTGACTTCTTTTTTTTATTCATTGTATTGACTGTGTCATAAATAGTATTCCTGTTCTTGAAAATACTGTCTTAGGATTATCTACTATGTTCATATTTAAGCTGGTTGGAACCTACAACTATGAACATTCTGACTTATTTGTGCAATAAGATCACATTTTTTTCCCAACTGACCAATATTATTTCTAAGGTATATATAAAACAACCTTCTTGGCCAAATAAAAAACCTATTTCTTTTATGTTGACTTGAAAAAAAAAATTAGGCAAATATAGAAGCTTGTCAATTTTGATAGACATGTCTCTTGAATGATGAACTTTTACTATATAGTCATAATAATAATGATATTCGTCCTCAAAAAACAAATAAATAAAATGTGATATTCATATGAAAAATGTTAAGTTATTCTCTTTATCATAATTACTACTAAATCACCATCAACTAGAAGTCAATGCTTGCATTATCCAAGTATATGTCGGACGAATTCTCCCAAGTTGTATCAAGAGATACTATCTAGAAATTTTATTTGTGTTCCATCTCTATTGTTATGGTTATTTCCCCTTTTTTCCTTACTCATTACATGTAATGACAATCAACTTCGACATGTTTCATCCTCATGGAAAATAGGATTGTTGGCTATGAATAAAGCTGCTTGATTGTCACACTTTAGATGCATTGGAAGAGACACCTCCACTAGAATATCATTCATGACGGATTTAACCCACATCACTTCTGCAGTAGCTTGGGCCGTGGCTCTGTACTCAGACTCTGCATTAGATCTGGCAACCACAGTTTGTTTCTTGCTTTTCCAAGTAACAAGATTACTCCCCATAAAGATACAGAAACCTGTGGTGGACTTTCTATCATTTGGACATCCAACATAATCAACATCAACATATATAGTGATATCTAGGGGCATCTCACTGAGGAAGAGAAGTCATTTTCCTGGCGCTGCTTTCAAATATCTGAGGATCATGATGGCCGCATCCCAGTGTACCTTTCTTGGCTTGTCCATAAGTTGGCTAATTCTGCTTACAGCAAGAGAAATGTCTGGTCGTGTGACAGTGATATAAATAAGTTTCCCAATAAGACCTCTATATTTTCTGGCATCAACATTTTCTGTATCATCACCATGAAGATGAATGTTAGGATCCATGGGTATCATGGCAGGACGTGATCCTAACATTCCTGTCTCCTTTAGTAAGTCGGTAACATATTTCCTCTGGCACATAATTAGGCATCTACGGTTTCTAGCGAACTCTATGCCAAGAAAGTAATGAAGATAGCCAAGATCCTTTGTAACAAAATGTTGTCCAAGAAAGGACTTGGTATAAGAGATGCCTTGTGAATCATCACCTGCGACAATGATATCATCAACGTATACCAAAAGCACAACTCTACCACGAGAAGTTTTTTTCACCAAAAGTGAATGATCACCGGTGGAACGGATGAACCCTCCTTGCTCTAAACTCTCAGAGAGTCTCTGGAACCAAGCTCTCGGACTTTGCTTCAGGCCATAAATTGCTTTATATAGTTTGCAAACCTTGTGACACTCCCCGTCATCCGTGAAACCCGGTGGCTGCTGCATGTAAACCTCTTCATGCAAATCACCATATAAAAATGCATTTTTCACGTCAAGTTGAAAAAGTGGCCAATCTTTGCTAACTGCAACAGACAAAAGAGTCTGGACTGTGGCCAATCTAGCCACAGGAGAGGTGTCAAAACAATCAACACCGTAAGTCTGTGTGTATCCCTTTGCCACCAGACGAGCCTTATGGCGCTCCATAGAACCATCAAAATGATGCTTGATGGTAAACACCCACTTACAACCCACCACTGCTGCATCACTAGGGGGTGTGACAAGAGTCCAAGTGCCTCTGGACCGAAGAGTAGACATCTCCTCCTGCATGGCTGCCATCCACCGAGCATCATGAATGGCCTCCTGGTAGGTTTTGGGAATATCTACAATAGAGAGCCCTAGAACGAACTGTTGATAAGAGGGTGTGAGTCTATCTATGGATAGATGACTAGAGATAGAGTTGATCAATGTGCATGAGCGTTTGCCCTTCCTCATAGCTATTGGAGCATCTAAATCATCGGTGACATCCTCAGGAGCAAGAGTAGAGTCATTAGCTTTGTTATCTGAGCTCATCTCTTTTAATCCATCACCTGTAGAGACACCAACTGGAGTGCTATCAGTAATAATATCGTGTTTAGGATTTACCTCGGGCGTGATAAGTGATAGCGCATGCGCAGGAGTAGGGAGAGTAAAGGGAACATATTTTGGGCGACGATTGTATACGTGCTGAAATCTTTGGATAGGCACCTCCACAGTGGGAACCTGAGAGGGTGCCTGAAGATATACTTCAGTGTCTGTCTCAGAAGACGTGAGACGAGAACCAGATGAAGTAAAGTAACCTATTGACTCGAAGAATGTGACATTCGCACTGACATAGTATCTTTTGGTGGATGGATCATAGCACCTATAGCCCTTTTGAGTGCGAGAGTACCCCACGAGTACACACTTAATTGCCGTAGGTGATAATGTCTCTGCCAGGGATCATGTTATGAACAAAGGTTGTACACCCGAAAATCTGGGAGAGACAAAAAATAAGTCTTTATCGGGAAACAGGATAGAGTATGGGACTTGTTCTCCAAGGATAGAGGAGGGCATCCGATTAATAAGGTAGCAGGCAATGAGAACTGCATCACCCCAATAAGAATGTGGGGCTTGACTTTGGATGAGAAACGTTCGGGCAACATCAAGAATATGACGGTGTTTTCTTTTTGCAACACTGTTTTACTGTGAAGTATAGACACAAGATGTTTGATGAATAATGTCAAGATTAGGGAAGAAAGAAGACAATAAGTTAGTGCAAAATTCCAAAGCATTATCAGACCGCACAGTTTTAATAGATGCAGAAAATTGAGTCTTTATTTCATGGATAAAAGTTTTGATAACATTGTCAACATCAGATTTATTTTTCAGCAAAAATAACCAAGAAAGACGACTAAAATCATCCACAATAACAAGATAAAAACGGTGTCCTTGAAGATCAGGAACATGACTCGGGCCCCAAACGTCCAAGTGAAGGAGCTAAAAAACAGCACTATTGCTTCGACCTTGTCGCCTTGGGAAGGAAGTGCGATGGTGCTTCCCAAGTTGACAAGCCTCACACTGAAAAGAGGACCTCAAGGAGACTTGTGGAATGATTCTACAGAGTTCTTGAAGTGGCAGATGACCAAACCGAAGATGCTATAAAAAGATAGAAGTCCCAGAGGACACAGAAGCACTACCAGCGTAAGGAGACTGCTCAAGTCGACCATCCTACTCATGGCCACAACCAATCACTTTGCCCGTTAGTATATCTTGAAACACAAGAGAGATAGCATAAAAAACAGCACGACAGTTGAGTTGCTTGCAAATTTGACTAACAGATAACAAGCTAAGAGGAAAGTCGAGAGCATGTAAAACATCCTTCAACCACATGGAAGAAGTGAGTTGGACCTCTCCAAATCCAGTAATAGGAGAGTGGCTCCCGTCTGCCAGAGTGACAGATTTACCTGGGGCAGCACTATTGATAGTAGTGAATTGACTTTTGTTTCCACAAAGATGTCTGGAAGCGCCTGAATCAACAATCCATCCTGTGGAGGCATCAGACATATTAGTGGTACAAGAACGAAAAATACATGACGAACCATCAATTGCGGTTGTCATTTTCAGAGACAAGAGTTGAGGAGGAAGAACCAGACGATATAAGATTCTTTAACTGCGAGAGAAGGTCCTCGTACTTCAAGTCCTGTGATGCTGAGGTGGTAGGTTGAGTGGAGCCTTCAGCCACATTGTTGGCTGAAGTAGGTCGTCCATGCTTTTGCCAGCAAGTCTCCTTTGTGTGTCCCAACCTATTGCAGTAGTTACATTGTGGTCTACTTGCACATTCGCCTTCGCGGCCTCTGCTAGTGCCACGAGCCCGACTAGCAGTGGACCCACCACGACCACGAGTAGCTGCAAAGGCTGAGGGGGTCTCTGAATTAGGGATATTTGGAACCACTATCCTGCTAAGACGACTGAAGCACTTCTCAATCGATGGGATCTTTGCACTAGTCAGCAACTGATTTCTTATGGACTCATAAATTGGATCAAGTCCGGAAAGAAATACTCCCACCATTAGCATGTCCCGATATGCTTTCTGGTCTTCGCACTGACAAACTGGAAAATAGCTATGAAGCTTTTCAAACATTGCATACAGAGAGGTGTAATAAATGTGGAGAGGCCGCCCACTTTGCTTGGTCTGATGAATATCATAATGCAATTGCAAAATCTTCGTCTCATTCTTTGCTTGAGAGTATGTGGCAGCAAGAGAGTCCCACATAGCCTTGGCCGTAGGCTTATGTAAGATATCATTTGCTATTTCCAAAGATAATGTCCCTGTTAGCCAAACTTTGGCAAGGGCATTATCTTTTTTCTAGGAAGCATATTTTCTTGTCTTGACCGTTGGCTCGGGCTCCATCAGAATATGCTCCTTGTCATGAGACTCCATACCGCTCATGAACTGCATGGACCATAACTCTAAATTGGTTCCATTCATCTTGACAATCGGGCCCAGGTGTTTTATCTCCCCCTGATTACATCCCGTTGTCTTTGTTGTCTATATTTTCTGCCACATCGAATGGAGGAAGCGAGCCAAGGTTAATGAGATTGAACTGTTAGGTCTACTTAGACATTCGGGGGGTCTGTGGGCGTAGACCTAGCACCACATGACTCTCCCGAACCTGAGAAGAGATCGAAAGACCTTCAAGAGGTCTGTAACCAGCCTAGAAAATCCTCTGCACCAGCAGCGTGTATGTTGCGAGCTGATGATGAGGAGTAACGTAACAGCAGCACGAGGAGACTCTTGCAGGCTGCACGATGTCGATACAGGGAGAGCAGGCCGCGAAGAGCGTCGTATAGCAGCTAGCGAAGCAGGTTGGCAACCCTGCAGCGGCTAGAACATCGCTTCCTCACAGTTGACGAAACACGAGATGCCGCAGCAGGGTGCCGTCGATGATCTACATAGGGAACTGCACCAAACTAGGGTTTTTTTTTGTGTGGAAGGGTTAGGGTTTCATGGTGGCTCTGATACCATGTGGAAATTGAGGAGTTTGTTTCTTATTCATAACTGAGATCTTATGGTCTCTTATATAAAGGCAAAATAGGAAATTCAAAACTACCACAAAAGTCTTTCTTAGCCTACCATAAAAGTAACTACTATAAAAGGCCTTTTCTTAGGCTACAAGTTAATTCTCAACAGTTATCTATTACATTACTCTAAGAAAAAGATTACCTAGTACGCAATACACTTATATTTGTAATACTGTCTCCCACATGCTTGACAACCATATCATTCTTTTTTTTTTCCTTTTATTATTAAGATTACCATTCAGAAAATCAACCAGGTAATATAAGAGTCATAGGACATGGATGCCTTTGTGTAATGTTCTGAGTCATTCTTGCTAAAAATAGTCTATAACAAAGTGTGTAGTGTTCTCATCTGCATTTGTTTTTCTGGTGTGTACTTGTTGGAAAGCTTATCAGCACAAGTGTTTAAATTTAATCATGTTAATTTATAGACGGTATATTTGTTTAAGGTTTTTCATTGCTTCCTGTAAATAAAGGGGATGATCTACATATTTTAAGTTACAGACATCTTTTGTTAGTAAAAAAACCTTAAAAATCCTGTCTCTGGTTGGATTAATTAGGACCCATTTGACTTCTGGATACTTGGATTCTTACCAAAAAGACATCTTTTGTTAGCTATATTCCATTCCTCATATCAGGACAAAAGTATTGTGAACTAATCTCATGATCTTTTACTAGGTTGGTCTTATTGCTGCAAATGATGGAATCCTACTTCGCAATCATATTCCAAGGATTCTTAAAAGACACTTTAAAGAGAAGCCTTACTATGTTGATCTCCTTGATTTGTTCAATGAGGTATCATAAAGTTTTCTAACATGTCTTCGTTTACAAATATTTTTAAGCTTAACGTAATATTTTTATTTGCTTAAAGGTTGAATTTCAAACAGCCTCGGGGCAGATGTTGGATCAAATTATGACTCATGAAGGACAAAAGGATCTGTCTAGATATACATTGCCAGTGTATGTGAAAGTACATATTCATTAGTTTTCTTATGGTGCTAGTCCCTTTTGGTGTTGTCATTTAATCATCGTAAGATGATCTCTAATTAGATTGTTCATAAATTTTTTTATTCTTCTTAGTTCTTAACAATGATTGTTGAACTTCATGCAGTTACAATCGGATTGTCCAGTACAAAACTGCATATTATTCATTTTATCTTCCAGTAAGTTGAAAAGACCTATGTGGCTATTAATTATTTGTTATTGATGATTTTAATGTCAAGTATCTGACAGGAGCTCTTTCTTTAGTTTCATTTTTGTTATTCTGTATATGTGATGTTTGCAAGAGTTGACAAAGTTTATCCATGATTACTCTATGATAATCACGTTTAAACACATGATCAACATATGACAAATAATGTCCATGTGGATATGGAAATAATACATTAACTGTTAGTTAGCACCCTGCACCCCCTTCAAGCTGAAAATTTTGCAAAATGTGAAGTAAAGTTTGAATCAAACAGAAGAGAACATCAGGAACATATGGGCTTAGTGTAAATATCGTTGAACTTTCTCTCAGAGTCCCTGCAACCTGAAAATTTTGTGACCAAATTTGAAGTAAGCTTGAATCAAACAGAAGAAGTATAGACATCATTTAACTTCCTACCAGAGTTAATATAAAACAACTCAATATCCACAGCCTGGACATTCTCTCAAAAAAATTTATGATCAAGTTCAGTATGTTTTGAACATACATGAAGAAAGGGATGGTATGCTTATCCAAATGTAATCTCGAAATACTGCTCGTCATATTCATGCACACAGGATCATCACGAACGCAGCACGTAATATGATAAAGCATTATAGATTTTCATAGATTAGAACTGAATGTCCATTAATATCCAGTGCACACATGGGTTAAATATGTTTATCAGTGCACCCAAATAATGCCTTCTTTTTACCCCCATCTCATTTCATCTTCTGAATTCGTGTAAAAGTTTCTCATCGTAAATTGTCCATAAATTTAGAACTTAAATACGTCTTGAAAAAAATGGAACTGAAACAGAATATAATTTCAAGAATTTTGACTGCATATTTTCATTTCACAAGATAATTTAGGTATGGCATTTGACATGATATTTCAAATTTTAATTCTCTGCTAGATGCCCCGGATGTTTATTTTCCTTGTGGCAATAAAACTTACATTCTAAAGGAATGGGAAGTTTAGAAATCGTTAGTATACTAGAAAATGCTATTTTTCTCAATTTAAACTTTATAATGTTTCTTTCTTAATTTTATTTTCTCAAATATAATTGATGTTTTTAAAATACACTGAAGTCCTGTTTTTGTTGACTATAATCATTGATATATCGTGTTCTTTTGCACACTTAATGACCTGAAATTCTGGCTACTCCACTCTCAAGTTCTGTTTTTGTTTATTATACTCGTGAGTCGTGATATCTTGTGCTCTGTTGCACACTTTAGTGACCTGCAATGCTGACTGATGCTTATATGTTTGTTGGCTTGTGCCATTTAGGTAGCATGTGCACTGGTAATATCTGGTGAAAAATTGGAAAACTTTGTTGATGTTAAGGACATTCTTGTGGAAATGGGAACATACTTCCAAGTACAGGTACTTGGATTTATCTAGAACCATTTTGCTGAGGCTTGCTAAGGTTATATCATTCGATAATCTATATGAGCCTTCATTTCAGGATGATTATTTAGATTGCTTCGGTGATTCTGAAGTCATTGGTAAGGTATGCACCGATTTTGGTTAATTTTTTCCCGAATGGAACCACTTTTAGTTTATGTATGAATAATTTTTCATATGACCCATTCAATAATAAGTTTTACATATTATTAACTCATACTTCGTGACATCTAGAAACCTCAATCTAATGGTATCTTCATTCCAGATTGGAACTGACATTGAAGATTTCAAGTGCTCTTGGCTTGTTGTGCGAGCTTTAGAACGTGCTAATGAGAGCCAAATGAAGATTTTATCTGTAATTCAATTAACCTTCCCCTTCAAATTTGCTTATTTCAGAAGGTTCTATATTGATGTATAAGTTGTCAATTTTCAGGAAAATTATGGAAAGACAGATCCAACTTGTGTTGCGAAAGTAAAAAGCATTTATCAAGAACTTGATCTCCAGGTATGAAACCCACTCATGGCTTATACGTTACTCGTGAATTTAAAATTTGTAACTTCTTCTACGAACTTTGCACTATTGGCTTATTTGTCACTCAAGGATTGACCATTTGTAATTTAGTAAAACTTTTCATAATCTAAAATTCTTGAATTATATCCATATGAGGCAGATATTTGAATGCTTTTAGTTTCCTAGCTTGTTCTGTTTATATTTTGAATGTTAGTGATTACATCTATCATACTAAGAAGTGAGCTTGAATTTGTTAAGCTACTACATTGTTTGGTAAATACTTTATTAAATCTTCCTAGTAGTGTTTTTTGCATATGATCTTTCATACAAATATATATTTGCTTATATGAGTAAAGAAATTAAGAAATTACTTCTGCCCACAGAATGTGTTTTTTGAGTATGAAAGTACAAGTTATGAAAGGCTTATATCTTCAATCAATGCCCAACCAAGCAAAGCAGTGCAGAGGGTATTGAAGTCTTTCCTATACAAGATCTACAAGAGGCAGAAATAGAGCTTTGGGCGTATGATTGATCATCAGCACCATGGCTAGGCGTATATGAAATTCGCATGGTATTGATTCTGCCAATATTTGCATGTTCAACCAATTTATTTTTCATTTCTTCATGTAAGCTTATTTTTTCGCATACTATTTTTTTGAGCCTCGAATCTGGTAATTCTTTGTACTTTATTTTCGTTAGTAGGTAGGTTCTTTTTACTAGGTATGAGAATTCTGCCTCTGCAATAAACTTCACTGATTTGAGGTTCTACAAGCTGCAAATGGCATATTGGATCTACCTCTCTTTAAAGATACGATTGAAACTAAGTTTACTCGTTTATAGTTGTAGCTTTGTAACATGTAAAGGGAATCAAATTGTCTCATTTATGTCTGTATATTTCATCTTTTAGTGTTTTTTTGTGAAAATATTTGAGTGAAATTTGATTGCATACTTACAATGGAAAATAATGAAGTCTAGCTACTACATATGCAGGACATCGCCTGTCTCCAAAATTAGGTTTTTTTGTAAATATAATTTGAGCCGAGACCCAGTATTATTTCTAAAAATCTGGTCACAAATAGATTTGTATTATCATATGTTGTCACGTTTGAGATCTAGACCGGGTATAGGATGGTATGTAATATTCTATTTTTAATGTCTGAATGATCTCTCATAGTTTTTTTTTTGTTAACAAATAAAAGCATAAGATAATAATAACTATGTTTTGTGGATTATAAACGAAGGTGGTTCGGATGGGTGGTTTTTTAAATTTACAAAATAAACCTAAAACCAAAACCACCCTTTCATCGGGTCCATTTTTTGTGTTTTTTAATTGTAGAGTTTGACTTCATCAACTAAAATTTTATTTTTTAATTTATAAACTATAAATTTATTTCTATTTTGGTTTCCTATTAATTTGGATATATATTCTATCAGGAAATAAAAGTATGTGAATACCATTAATAATCCTAATCAAAGTTAAATAAGCAAAAAACAAGCATAAATTATGATGAATATTTAATTATTTAATAATGATCAGTAATTATTTTCGTTTTAATTATAAAATATCTAATATTTTCAAATTTTATTTTCTTAGATTATTTCTATATAACAGGATATAATATATACATATATATATATATATATATACATATAGAGAGAAATATTAGCGTGATGTCATGCTTTTCATATGTAATAAACTATTAATTATTATTTTAAAAGTATTTTTTTATTAGTTATAATTTCCAAACTTTAATTTAACCTATAACTATACATTTATTTTTTATTAATTTGAGATTTATTTTGATTTCTAAAATTTGAAATTTTGTAATTTCATAACAATTATAATCATAGTTGAAATTCAATTCTTAATATATTTCATCATTATTATTTTTTAAAATTATGCTTACTGAAAATAAGTAATTTAATTTTCCTTTAATAATAAAAAAATATTGTGGTTAAATTTTATCATTCCTAAAAAGAATAACTAAATAAAAGTTAACTATGATGATGAATCTGAATATACAGGTAGAAATCGAATTAAGGTTGTTTAAGATAACTAAGAAAATAAAAAAATGATAGATAGGCACAATTTGACCCCTCAATTTTTGAACTCATTCGGTCATTGCATATGAGTCATACTTGATTTAATAGTAATGATAATAATAATAAGTTGTTTGTAGAGCTTAACTTTGATTTGCAGTCTATCATTATTAGTATTTATTTTTTTAGAAAAATAGACTTAAAAATCTCGAGATAAATAGATGAGTAAGTTTTTAACTAAATAAAGAATAACTAAATTTGAAGGTAAATATAAAACTCATTTACGAGGTCATAGGGTCTCTCTTTGACTCAAAAAAATATCCATAAATAATAGTCCATGAAGGAACTCAATTATCCGCGACGCGACAGCACGATAGTGTGTTATCGCGTCGGACCGTCCGCACTCCGCAGAGGCGCAGACGGCAAACTCCTCGAGTCCCCGGGCACTCCGCGGTCCGCACACGGTCACGTCTCACGATGATTTGAAAAAAAATATTTTTTTCCCTATAAAAACCATCCCACCAGACCTTTCTTCGTCCAAACAATTCAGAGTCTCTCGTTCTCTCAATCTCCTCTCCATTGTGACATTCTCTCCTTGCAGACTTTCTAGTTGCTTCTCCCTCTCATCTTTTCTCCTCTTTAACTTCAATATTTTGAGCACGATTTTAATTTTTAAATTTTCTATTCGTGATTAAAGTCTGAAAATTATTATTTTTAGTACATTAGTACGTATATTTTACTTATTATCCTTTTATTTTTTTATATTTTTTTATTATATTTGATAATTTGAATGACTGACACTTTCAAATTTTATTTTTGCAGGATTTCAAATAATTTACAAAAGGAGTCAAGAATTATTATAAATTTTATATTCATTAAAAAATAGTATTTACTATTTATTATTACTAATATAGTAATATATTAATATACTAAATTGTTATTCGTTTATTACATTGCATAAATTATTATTAGTTATTAACATTATTTGTAAAATGGATCCATTTTAGCACGGATATGGATATTATGGATATCCTTATGGACCATATGGTACTACATATGGTAGTGGAATAGATTCTAATTCTACTGCGGCGGCTGGACATCCTGGTCAATCATATGGACACATTGAAAATATAACTCCATTGATGGAGTCTCCAACTACTCCAACTAGTTATATGGCTAATGTGACTACTAATCTTAATTATTCTATTCTTCCTAATCTTAATGTTGCTTCAGGTTCAGCTCCTAAAATAGATATGAATCAAATGGGTTCCACACCTCCTGAAGTTCGGACCTTCAAATGCTCAAATCGGTAATGTTGTGTCCGAAGAGGTAATAAATAAAAAAATGTAGAACTACAAAATTAACTAGTGAAGTTTGTATTTATTTTGAAAAAAAAAATTAGATGAAAATGATCCAAAAAAGATAGATTTATTTGTAAAATTTGCAAAGCTAATTATGATGTCAACTCTTCTCAAAGCACCAATCATTTGCATCGGCATTTAGAAACACATCCTATGAAAATGAGAAAAAAAATTAACAGGTCAACTACCACAACAAACTCAGTGAATCCTAGTCGTGGAACAGTTGGGAGCTCATTATTTAAATATAATCAAGAGCATATGCGTAAGGATTTAGCTAGATTTGTTATACATGCAGAAATGTCTTACTCATTTGCTGAAGATCCTAAATTTTTGCATTATCAACAAAATTATGTTCAACCTGCTTTCAAAAATATTAGTAGAAAAACTGTTAGACAAGATGCAATTAAAATATTACGCACAAAAAATGAATTAATGATTTTTTTATGGATTCTAAATGTATGTTTAGTCTAACTAGTGATATATGGACTTCTTTAAATTGTGATGGCTTTTTGTGTGTTGTTGTACATCAGGTTGATATAAGTTGGGTATTGCAAAAAAGAATAATTGCGTTTAAACCAATTGAACATCCTCATAATGGTTTGCAAATTGCAACTATTATAGAACAAGTAGTTTATGAGTATTGTCTTAAAGATAAAATATTATGTCTTA
>LTAE01009427.1:8029-18582 GCA_001647135.1 Pontederia paniculata
TCGTGGGGGTCATATGGGCCCAAAGCGAACGATATCTTGAATGGAATCGGGGGTATTACATGTAATGTTTGATGTTATGAAATATCCCTAAGATATACAAATGCCTTAGGATTACGAAGATGATGTCAATATGCTGACCTATGATTTAGGGTTATGTCGGGATATGATGTTATATGTTAAGTGAATTAATGAGATATGCCTCTTTTAATTGTTAAGTCATTATACATTGATTATAAATTTAAGTGAATTAATGAGATATGCCTCTTTTAATTGTTAAGTCATTTATACATTGATTATAAATTTAAGTGAATTAATGAGATATGCCTCTTTTAATTGTTAAGTCATTTATACATTGATTGTGCGTTGAGTTGTTCTTTACGATGATAAGGAAGACCTTTACATATAACTAATGGGAGGTGGGCCTCCCCTATATCCGAGTTCATGTAGGTATTGATGTGAGTTATAAGACGGCTCGGGTGGCGGCGCTCATGCCAGAAGATTGCATATAGGAAAGTGTTAATGGTCATTGAGTTGAACAATTTATTTTATACTTTCTAGATCGAGTCATTTGTACTCATGATATGAAATTATAGTCCAAGTTCATGTATGGCCTATAAGTCTTTAAAGTTATAAAGTAGAATGAAATTTTATGTGGAGGATATGTATAATAACGGATTTATGTTATAGCTTATTATGGATTTGGACTGAATCCTAATGATTATGTTTCTGTTGCAAAATGTCAAGTTAAATTTTTAAATTTTGTGTATTTTCAAGTCTTCCATTGTATTTAAGTCATGACACCATGTAAGAGTCCGAAAGTTCGTTACATCACTAATTTTTTGTGTTAAATTTGTTGTAATTCTTATGTTTGTGGAACTTCTTGAATTATTTCCTACTATGAAGATATTATTACTGTATTATTTCCTTTCCAACTTTATTAATGCTATTATGCATTTTCAGATGTACTTTCCTCTAATGTGTTTAAGTCGGTTCAATATTTTAGCATTTCTACGAATTTAAACAGATGATTCAATATTATGTAAATAAGCCTCCAGGATCCAATCAATGGTTATCGATCTTAAATGACAACATGTTATAGTGTTTGAAGCGCATTGGCCCAACCGTGAATAGATAAAGACTTATTAATTTATTATCATGAAAAAGCTAATCGGTTTGTTTTGTAATTAATTCGCTAGTTTATGTCAAGTTGATTCGACATGCTAGATATTGTTGAATTAGAAATAAAGTCTTATTAATTTATTATCGTAAAAAACTAATTGATTTGTTCTGTAATTAATTCGCTAGCTTATGTCAAGTTAGTTGGACGTACTAGATGTTATTGAATTAGAAATTATCGACGATATTTCAAATGAGTTATTAAGTATTCTATGTGATTACACTAGAAATGAAATAATTACTTTGTAGGTATATTGGATCTGATGGTCAAACAAATGATGATAAAGGAAGCCATCAGTGCTGCTATTGTGAAATACCGCAAATTGATTCCTTTTTATTAAAGGATTGAAATCAAAGGGGTCCATTAAAAAAGCACCGAATGAAATGCAGGTTAAATAAAAAATAATTTACCATTCAGTTTTTATTTTTTCTTTCTAGTCTGATTTTTGTTTAATCTAATCATAATTTTGGATATTCAAATCACGTATAGGAGAAAACCTCCAGTTCCACTAATGGCAATTGCAGGTCCATCCGGTGTTTCTGTGATATGTATTATTGTGGGTTATATCCTAAGGACTGTCGTAAATAGAAGAGCTAAAGGCCAAAGCAGAAGCAGCAAATGTTGCAATGTCTCAGGTCTGTGCATACGTCTAATAATAGACTTCAAACCATATGTTTTCTGTCATCTGTAATAATTTACCTCTGTGATCCATGGCAGTTTCTTGCAACTCTTTCTCATAATATTTGATCACCCATGAATGGTATCTTAAGTAATGTAAACTTCAGAAATCTCTTATATTTTTTCTCTCTTTTGTGTGTGATGGCCTGATGGGTCCATGGATGAGTTAAGGGCTTAATTACATTTCATATAGCTGATGACACTTGTCCCTTATCACACGAATGCTGGACATGCTTAAGATACAGTAGAAAAACTGACATAGATCACAAAAGATGCATACACTACAAAAACCAATTGATAACACCTACAAAAGTAACAACCGCTTGATTCATAAACTACTTTTTTCAGTTACAAAAGGAATTACATGGGCCTTAACAGGAGGTGGTTAAGCTCCACTTAGTATTGTGTGGTAATTACTCCAATAGGCCTGATACAAGGAAACATAAATAGTAAAATAAAGGGGTACAGTAAATCTAGTGGGAATCAAATTCGAGACTTCTTGGATCATGATATAAGGGATGTGTCATTATGCCTTGTCCTCATTCTCGTCCGAAACCATGTTTTAGAGTTCAGAAACTTATTTAGGACTTATGTAGCCTTAGAACATTATGAACTACATCAGACATCATTGCAATGTAGAAAAATTGGCATGTATGAATAATTTCTTCCTTTTATTTCCTATTTTTATTTAACTCGATTCCAACTTTCAAATACTTGTTCTTCAGTCGAAAAAAAAGAGCTTTTTGTCATACTTGAAAAAATATTTCAGTTAAACCAAGCAATATGTGCACATCTCAATAAGACACATTCAGAAGAGCAAATCATGTTATGGAATTGAAGACAAGTATAAATACAAAGTTACCCTATCTGCTTCTGAAATCATATAATCCCTTCATAGCATATTACTCAAAACAAGAAAGATCATTATGATGCTGCTATAAGATAGATGGCAATTATATTGACCTGACCATACAGTACAAGTTATGTTCTTTAAATTATACTGCATCTATCTTGATATATCCTGATCAACTACAACATTTTCAACTCGTAAAATCAAGATCAGATATTGGTGCTATGAATTAAAACATGATAAACCATATCTTTTCACATGTGCATCAACATGCAATGCTCCTCTGTTTATAACATTTTAAGCAGCTATTTTCCTACTGAAGAAATAATTAACAATTCAAAAGAAGCATACCTTTATTTTCTGAAGTTTCTTTTCCATCAGCATGCCTTCAATCAGGGGCGGACCCACATATAGTGTGGGGGGCCTCGGCCCCCCTCTAACTTTTCGGTATAGAAAGTATATATATATACTAGTAGATAAATCAATATATAAAATAAATATTAAAAAAGAGTAAGATTATCTACTTGGTGTAGTGGTTAGAGGGTTTTGATTACTGTATTAAGGTCTAGGGTTTAATTCTTGGGCCCTCTCAATTTTTTTTATTTTACTTTTATATGTATTGGCCCCCCCTTAACTTTTCGTTCTCGATCCGTCCCTGCCTTCAATTATATAAGTTGCGATGAATTCTAAGCTCTTTCAAATAGGAAGGACCTGAATCCTCAGTGCACTCAGCAGTGGCTACAGTCAAACCTGTACAGCAGCAAAGAATTTTGAACATGTTTCAAAAGATAAAAGTAAATGCATTTTGAAAATGATAATTCGGTACAGTGGAACAGATATTACTTGTCAAGAAGGTATGAAGGAGGTGGATCACGTCACTGATAATAAGAATCGACAATAAAGCATGGCAACACACTGAAGAGAAGGAGCTTTGATCATCTTGATATTTGGCATTCCAATATGTACCTGGTTTTGACAATCTGACATATGGGAATTGAACAGTGAACACACATTTTAGGCACTTAATTACACAACTTACATGAACCATACTCATTGATATCTTGTCCAGCGGCAATGCATCAGCGTAGTCATTTGAAGTCAATTTCACTGGTCATCACCCCAGTTTAAACAATCTGATACATTACACTTCATCCTTTGACAATAGATTCTGGAAGGAGGTCACTCATGAACAAGTGAAAAGGGAACAGAAGAAAGTTCAACAAACTAAGTACATGTCAGAAAGCCTCCTACAAATACATTTTAAATGTTCCCTTCCAGGAAAACAATATTGCAATCTTTAACACCAAAACTGATAGAGGAACTTAGCCAAAACTTATCAAACTTTTAGAGTCACACAGAACCTGAGAGCATGTGGTTGATCAACATATATAATCCCGTATGAAACTAATACCTGCTACATGTGAAGATTGTACTTGTGAGGTTTGCCTTCTGAAGGCTACCTTGACTGATCATTTTTTTTCCGAAAATTCGATATAATTCTACGTGTCTTAGACATACACAACTTACAATTTGTTCAAGCAGGTTCCTGAAAGCATCTGCATAAAAATCTCGGAAACATGGAGTTTTGTTTCTCTTGTGCCATTACTTTGAGATAAAATTTCCTTCTTAGTTGCAGTATTCAGTTACCTCCAGAAAAAGCACAAATGCATCTCCAAAGTTATCAGGGAAAAATATTTTTTGTCGAATTAGGCATCAAAATTTAAACTTTATCGAAAAGCAGGCTTCAAGACCACATTTTCACGTTTCCTACAGCACAGTGACACAAAGCGAGCAACTAGCAACAAGGGAAAAGAGCACACACGAAGCAACTAACAATAAAAGTTTTTGTAATCGAAAAAAAATTCGCTGTGAGTGGGATTTGAACTCATAAAAGTTTTTGTAATTATGTAATCGAAAAAAAATTAAGTAATGAAGATAATTAAAAAAAACATCACGGCTACTTTTCATTGAGATATTCAAACTTTTGCTAAAAAGATTGTTTGATTAAATTGTAACATTAGTTCAAGAATTTATTTGGAGAGAAATTATTTATTTAAGAAATGAAGATGTTTATTTTCAAGTCAGCCTTTGAAGAATTCGATTAATGTGAAAAAAATAAAAGTTTGTGGGATTTGAACTCATAAAAGTTTGTGTAATTATCTAATCGAAAAAAAATTAAGTAATGAAGATAATTAAAAAAACATCACTGCTACTTTTGATTAAGATATTCAAACTTTTGCTAAAAAGATTGTTTGATTAAATTGTAACATTAGTTCAAGAATTTATTTGGAGAGAAATTATTTATTTAAGAAATGAAGATGTTTATTTTCAAGTCAGCCTTTGAAGAATTCGATTAATGTGAAAAAAATAAAATAAATTTGTTGAGAGTGGGATTTGAACCCACGCCCTTCCGGACCAGAACCTTAATCTGGCGCCTTAGACCAACTCGGCCATCTCAACATTGATGAAAGTCCTTAACGACTTTTATAGAGATAAAATCAAAACTAAAATATTGCTGACAAATGTATTCTGATTACACAAAATTGAGCATAGCATGCATGGTATACATTGCACGTTTTTTGATTAAAATATTAATATAATAATTTTATTTTAAAATATAATAATTTATTTAAACTAAAATTACAACTGTAGTTTTTAAATATGTAATGTATGTGACATTATAGTCAGCAATCTCGTCCAATTGTTTATTAATTATTCCATGTTTATACAGTCATATCATTCAAAATATCTTTTTGAAAAAAATGTTTAACTTTACGTATTAGTATAATTAAATAGAGAAAAATAAAGGTGCTATCTTATCTTCTCAATCACTAAAATTATATTGATATTAGATTTTTCCCTATTTTTTTGTGTGTATTCATCATAAATTAATATTCTACGACTGATGAGGTAGATAAATGATAGGTAACATCTTCATTATTCTCTATTAAATAATAATTCAAGATATTAATGTGCATAAATTAGTTTGAACAAGATTCAGTCGCAAATTAAAAGTTAAGGGAGAATTTAAATATTAAGGGCAAAATTCTTTATTGAAGATTACTAAATTTACCCATAGTTTTGGGCCTTGAGAGTTTATGAAATCAGAAGTTTATAATCTACCTCAAAAAAATGGAATAACAATACGAAACAACAAATTTCACATGAGGTATGAAGCAAGGCACAACTCAAAGATTAAACCCTTATATACGAAGAGGTGCGATTCATTCTAATTTGGGATGAGTTAAGAATTGTGCAGAATATTGTTTGCTTAAAAAAATATAGAGGAACATTAATTTTAAAATAATATCTAAGTTTTTTTTTTATCACGTTTTAATTATTGATATTGAAATAAGAAAGTATTTCACAGATTATTTATTTTCTTCTAATTTATATGCTAAGGGAGACGTGCTATTAACTTGCATTTTCTTAATCTCATTGTTTCTTTCGGCATTATTCTTTATATAAAATATGTTACTTACCTTACTAATTTAATTCGAGTCCAATAAAAACTTAATCATCACTCGAACCAACCAATAATCCCAATCAACAATGAGCTCATTATGAAAAACATTAAATACAACTTTTCTGATCTCTCAAAATGAAAAACATTAAATACAATTATTTTAATTAGGTTAAATCGATCTCGTTATGAAAAAAAATTGCAACTTTTTCCTTTCTTCATTCATATTAGAACTAAAATAGAACGTCAAAATGATGAATCACTTAATAACCTAATGCGTTAATAACTTCGAATTAAAATTTTAAAATTATTATTAGAATAAGAGTTAATCTTTTTACTAGTTTAAGTCAATAATTGAATCTTTAACGCTCCAAATTCTGGATTATAAAAAATAATGAACAGTGAAAATATCGTCAAGCATTTTTTTTAAAATTAGTCAAGTAATATATATTTGTTTAGTAATTAAAAGAAATAGTTTTGAAAGGAAAATAACTTTTTTTATGCAATCAATTAAAAAAGCAGTCTGTTGTGTTCAAAGTTGTAAGGCTACCTTTTCTTTTGGTGGGTAAAAAATAAATTGTCACCCTCTATAAGCTTTGGTATATAAAAAAAAGATTCAATATATCTAAAGAATATCATATTAATTATTTTTTAATCATAAAATATTAAATTCATTATGAACATAAAAAATTTAAAAGAAAAAATCTAATATTCATCATTGATTTAGTATCTTACGATTATAAAAATAGATAACATAGTACTTCCTATTTAAATAACGAGCATTCTTATTTTTTTTATAAAAAATTAATTAAATAAAATATTAAATAAAATATTTAAATAAAGATCATCATATTATTTACTCCTTAATAATAGGATATTAAAGATCAGAATGATTTCCTTCATCTCGTAGTCATTATGTCTCGTGAAAAATAAACTCCATTGTTCATGCAGATTAAAGCATTCAATTACTTGATACATGCTTTTAGTGAAACCCCGGGTTTTCTTTTCTCCCACTGTTCACAAATTTATCTCACCATATATGTTACTACCCTTCTTCTCAAGTATAAGTTAAAGTCGGGACTCTGTTTAAATAAAAGGAATTTGTTTTTTTTTACACATTTGGCATAAGTTTCTTTAAATATGATGGAAAATAGTATTGAAGGTATAAAAAATAATTCTAACAGAGAAAAATAACAAAAAAGAATTTAACTTTTTTTTCTTTCAACAAGATTTTTTTGCAACATATTTCTAAAAAAAAATCATTAATTAACACAAGCAAACAAGCGAGTCTCATGAGTAGATAATTTGACTGGTGGAACAAGTAGGGGGCACCGTTGATAAATTAATAATAATCTTCATTGTGCATCATGTAAATTAATCATAGTTCCTTGTGCATCTGTCAACTTCTTTTTTTTTTTTTTTTTTGCACGAAACTGCGGTCGGATGATAAAAAGGCTTTGCCAGCAATTAAATATTTGACTCATAATCCATTCACGCTGGAACTCCAGATCCATGAACACGTAACCATGCACTCTCCCACACCTAATAATATCTGATTATACAAGTAATAAATACTAAAATTTTGATTAAAGGTCTCATGCATTAAAAACATTAGATCATTCCAGGTGGTAGGATACCCATATAAATATCTATTATTTAAATTTAGTAATTATTTAAAGAAATAATAATAATTTTCTGTGGCGCCCACTTTAGTTATAGCAGATTTTGGCATGTGATCTTAAATTATTAAAAAAATACTTTCTACCTCTATCTTTTTAATATTATTCCACTTTAATTTCTCCATCGTTGATCTTTTAATTTTTTTATTTTTTTTGACAAAATGATGTAGCACCAAATATTATTAGTTTAAAATATTTTATTAATTAGGATTGTTATTATCTTATTTTCCTTTTTGTTATCTCAGAAGAATTTATCAATTATTTCTGTTAGGATTAAAGTCTATCTGTAAAGCTCTATATAAGAGTTCGTTTGATATGAATAAAATCAAAATATTTTCTCCAATTGAACTTCATGTTCTTTTATCGTATGAATTCACGATGCCTTCGGTGGATTCCGAAGAACTCTGGTGGATTCCAGAGTGACTCTGGTGGATTCAGAGCAATGATTTTTCTGATCAAATTGAAGCAGACGACTTGCAGATCGACATCTTTGATGGATTTCAAGTTTCTCGATAGATTCCGGAATTATTTGTTCGTCGTTCGCCTCGCCACATCACCATCATCGCCCGCCTACGCCATTTTCCGCAACCCGCTGCATCACAAAATAACTAAAATGACAATTGAAAGATCAAAAGTGAAAAAGAGTTGAATTAATAACTTAGTGTTAAGTGTGATCATGGTTGTCAAGATCTCGATCTAGATATTAAGATCTTACGATTTTACAATCTTGAGCATCCTCACCGATCTTGATCTTAATATGAGGATCTTATGAGTAAGATCTTAATAGGATCTTAATTTATGTCGTATGATCTTATCTGATCCTATACGATCTCAAATAAATATTTTAATTATTTAAAAATAATAATTTTTATAATTTTGATAATAACAATGAATATAAATAAAGTTCAATATTTTTTCTTATAAATTGATCAAATTATCATCTATTGAAGTCTAATTCAAACTTTGAGTATAAAAAAAGTTATATATATATTATATTATATTAAAATATATTATTTTATTAATTAGTAGCATCTTACGATCCTCGATCCGATCTTGCGATTTTATATCTTATGACATCTTTCCGATCTTAATTAAGATCTCGATCTTGACAACCTTGAGTGTGAATATTTGTGATAGATGAGGTGGTATACGAAAAAATAATTCAAGAAAAAAAATGATCCCGAAACTATTTATACATATAAATATCTAAATTTAGTAATAATTTTCAATATGATGACAATGAATAATGAAATTTAATATTTTATTAAATGAAGTTAGGGTAAAATGATAATTAACTCTTCGTATCTTAAGTAGAAGGTAAAATGATAATTAACTCTTCGTATCTTAAGTAGAGGGTAAAATGATAATTAACTCTTCGTATCTTAAGTAGAACTTTAAGTTTGAGTTATTGCATATATACAACAAAATTTCATGAGAGTCTCATCCATGAACGAGAAATTTTAATTTTTTGTATTTAAAATGACAAAGCGTTTAAGGGCTGTTTAAACTCTGTTTGAATGCGTCTTTGTGCATACGAATTTCACCTATTTTTATTTCACGAATTTGACGGAAGAAAAAAATATTTCCTGCTTCACTTTTACCCTTTATATTTTATTTAGGTTAATTCATTTTACATAATGTCCACATTTATATAATATTGATATGGTCTCCTAAGTTTCTTTACGATCTCTATATCGTATTACTATCAATTACTACTGATTTTATCAGTGCTCTTTTCTATAATCCCTGATTCCCTGTTATAAAAAGTTAAAAATAACAAGAAAAAAATGTGATGATAGAAATAGAGTCAAAATGTAAAAAACATAGAGGTGTTTGAAAACTAGTTTCGTATTACACACATGATACACAACACGGTTGCATCGTTTCTACCAATTCTGCTGTGCACTGGCATACGTGAACGTGGAGCTCTCCGCTTCACCATGCTCTCGTGTTACACGCACGCAATGAATCAAAAAATTATATGTTATGTTACTCATTCACAATTATTCATAAAGCTATCCATACTTGTGCTGTGCTCTCGAGAAAATAATTCTTTTTATTTTTTTATTATAGAAAATAGTCCCTTTTAGTTTTATGTGAATGGAAACTAGAAAAAAATTAGTCTTCCTTTCTCGATTCACTAAGCAGGGACGGACCCACATGTATACCGGGGCCACGGCTCTTCAACTTTATCTAACTGATATAGTAGATAAGTAGTTTTGACTAACATCTAGAAATTTAGTTTTCAAATCTTTATCCTTCTCATATTTTTATAATTTATTGTTATATATTTTGGCCCTCTTAAATTTTTTCCTGGGTCCGTCCCCGTCACTAAGGGCTCGTTTGGCTTAGCTGATAAAAAATAGCTGATAAGCATTAATGCTGATAAGTATTTTAAGTACTGATACTTATTTTAAAATATAAATAGTTACATGTTTGGATAAAAGTGCTGATAATATCAATAAGTAGTTGTAATGTTTGTTAAAATAAATATTGACTAATATATCCTTAAAGTTATATGATAATAATATTAAAAATATGAATAAAAGAGTAATATAGTTTGTTAAAACTAATAAGTCAACAACTTAAAAAATAAGCAAGGGGGACCCTGCTTATTTTTTTTCAACTTATAAGTAGTTACCTAACAACTTATAAGTATATATTTTTAGTTACCAAATATGAATATTTTCTAAAATTTACTTATAA
>LTAE01009428.1:0-18580 GCA_001647135.1 Pontederia paniculata
CAACTGATTGTTCGTTATTTATGTTTCGAAAGCTAGAAATTCTTCTCATTATGTTGATTTATGTTGATGATATTATCATCACTGGTTCTCATATAGATCATATTACCAGTTTTATTTCCCATTTAAGCCAGCTTTTCACAATTCGTGATCTTAACAATCTAGATTACTTTTCTGGTGTTGAAGTACTTAGAGTTAATAATGGATTACTTCTCTCCCAACACAAGTATATTCTGGATCTTCTACACTGCACTGGAATGTCAAACACAAAACCAGTTTCCTCGCCTTTTGGGTCTTCTACTAAACTGATTAAGGATTCTAACTCCTCCTTTCTTGACCCACACTTGTATTGACATGTGGTTGGTGCTTTACAATATTTGACAATTATCAGGCCTGATGTTTTCCATGCAGTCAGCCTTGTTTGTCAATTAATTCATAATTCATCTATAGATCATTGACAAGCTGTGAAATGAATTCTGCGTTATTTACGGGGTACAAGTCATCTTGCTCTTTTTTGGCTCCTAATCACAATAACACTCTGCATATTTTTAGTGATGCTGATTGGGTTGGGTGCCCTAGTGATCGCAAGTCATTTGGAGGATTTGTTGTTTTCACTACAACAAATATGTTTTATAGTCATGAATTAATAATCACATATGTATATTTGTGACTATAGATATACCTTATAGTCACGTTTGCAATATTCGTGAATATTAGTTCAACTATAACCACAAGTACTTATCATCGTGATAATAAATATTCGTTACAACAAATATATATAATTGCCACGAATTTGAATTTCGTAGTTAATTATATTCATTTTATAAATAATGTTTATTATTAATTTAATATTCAATAAAAATCTAATATATTCTAATAATTATTAATTTATTTATTTTAATAAGCTAAAAACCAGATTTATTTCAAAAAAACCCAAGGTTATCATAAAGCGTACTTTAATTATAGAAAATAGTGTATATATTAAATATATAATAATAAATTTGTATACGTAAAATTGACCAATAGAAATTTTATCAAAATGTAGAATAATAACAATACTTTTTTAATAACTTATTACTTATGCTTTATAGTGTTATAACTTATAATTATATAGTTATTACATAATTATATACTAGTATTATAATCATATATTATTATATTATATTAATTTAGGACGTTATAATTATTATATAGAATGATATTTATTTAATATTATATAACATATGACGGTGGGGATACGTCCACAGATGACTTTGACACCTTCATTATCACCTTACAAATTAATCATTTTTATTTTTATTATAAAAGAAAATTTGTATGACCTTTGAAAATCAATATANAATTTACTTCTTATGTATGCCATGGGATAATGGACTCCGCCGCGGATTAAAAAAAAATGTGTTTCATCGTGTCGTCTCATACGTGCTTGGGCTATCGGGTCCCGTGCTTGGCCGGCACGCGTTCTCAATGTGTCGAGTTATTGAAACATATAATATCATTGTAGTGGTTATTATCCACGAAAAAATTATTATTTACCGCAATTCAATTTTGTGGCTATTGAAACATATAATAGTCACGAAAAGTAACGTTCGTGGCAATTGAGCACTAGCCACGAAAATTAATATTTGTGGCAATTAAGCAGTAGTCACGCCATCAATAGTCACGAGTGATTGTAACGAAAAATATCATGACTATAAATTTTTAGCCACGATAATGATACCTATAGCCATGAAGAAATATGTGACAACTGATCAATTTTGTTGTAGTGTTTCTTTGGTACCAATTTCATCTCTTGGTCAGCGCGCAAGCAAAGAACAGTCTCTCGCTCGTCAATGGAGTCTGAGTACAAAGCCTTAGCAGATGTCATAGCTAAGCTCATATGGCTACGGTCATTGCTCATGGAACTTGGTTTGCATATCACCTCTCATCCAATTCTATGGTGTGATAATATTAGCGTCACATACTTATCAGCAAATCCAATTTTTCATGCGCGAACAAAGCATATCGAGGTTGATTATCATTTTGTTCGTGGTGAGATCTCCAATCGTCGTCTTGTTGTTCATTTTATCTCTTCCAAAGGCAATCTTGCAGATATTCTAACCAAGCCACTTTCTGGTGCTCGCTTTCAATTCTTACGAGACAAATTCAAGCTTCGATCCAGAGAAAGTTGAGTTTGCGGGGGCGTGTTAGAGAATCTAATCTTATCATTTGTAAAGATTTGATATTATTTAGATTTGATATTATCCAGATTTAATGTTGTCTAGATTTATGATTATTTAGATTAAATAATCTTCTCTAGTTAGATTAGATAGATATTGATGATTATTTTTCTGATTCTTTCATGTACTATATATAGATGTACAGACTAACCAGAATTCATATAGATAAATATTTTCTCCATTATTACTCTTCTAACATATATATTAATGAAACATTAAACATATAATTAGAATAATCTCAAAATTATTCTTTATTAATATAATTATATATATACTCTTTAATTATATTTTTTATTTAATCAAAATTAAACTTTAAGTTAGAATTATAGTATTAAAAAGGGCCCCTTAATTAAATATTTTTAAAAAATATATATTTTAATATATTAAATAAATACATAATATAGAGATTAAGCAGAAAAAATAATATATTAATATACTTTTAAATTATTTTTTTATTATTTACTATTTATCTAATTTATTATTTTTTATTCTCGTTTTAACCAAATACTAATTAAATATTTTTTAATTCTAATAGAAAGAATTGGGCAGAGCAAAATTATTCTCTCACACACTTGTTCCTAACCTTGGAACTTCAAGTTCTTATACCACGAGCTCATAGTGAGGTGGAATTTGGAACATCCAAAGAGAGCTTAGATAAGAAAGAGGGGATTCTATGAGCGAAATTTGGGCCTCGGCGCGCATGCGATCAAGGGCGGCTAAGAATCTTAAAATCAATATCTTATCTACAATTTTAAGATATTAGTACACAAAATTTATGAATTTTTCTTTAATTGATCTATGCTATCGAACTTCGACACAAATATTATTTATGAGAATTATAAAGAGGAGAACGATAACTTAGAGACAGACTCTTAATCAAGTCGTAAGAAGTTTATATATGCATTTCTATAACTGCATCAGTCTAAAAAAAATATGATATTTCATCAGAAAAACTAAATTCTAACTTAGAAATAAAATAAACCTCCTATTTTTTTTGACGTGGCTCCCTCCCTTACACCCGTTGGCAAGGGAATCCTTTGGATCCTCCCATGACTTCATTCATTGTTAAAACATCGAGACCTCTTAATACGAGAGTTAGATTTAGAGAAACAGATGAATTGTCAGTTGTGTTAAAATTTTAGACATTATCAATAAAAATTAAAAAAAAATTATAGAATAATAGAGTTAAGCATAATAAAATTATAAGATCCATAGTAAAAATATCCAGAACAACCTTGCATGCGACAATGCATGCAAAATCCAGATGGTGCAACTGACGTAATTCAGCTGCATAATGCTATGATCACGCACATGCAAGATGAAATCAGGCGAGAATATATATATATATATATATGTATATATATATATATATATATATGTATATAATAAATTATAAAAAAATAAGAAGGATTCCAATATTTGTATCCTAAACTTATAGATGTTAATTAAAATTATTTATTCACTACCAGTTAAATAATTATAATAATTTATTAGTATTATTTTATTTATTGATTATAACTACTAATATATATATATATATATATATATATATATCGAAAAATTGAGGAATAGGAGGGAGAGTTAGACTCTCGAAATATATGTGGGTCGCCCATGGATAAAACAAGACTAATACCTTAAAATATGCACGGTGAAGGTAAAAATTTACACACTAGAAACAAACAGCAGATGAGCCTATCTGGTACTATGTTATGTAGTAGTCATGGAGCATTGATAAGGCGAGCCAAGCCAGCATTGATATGCCGCTTATAGAAATGAATCTTGCTTGCATATTACATGTGAGTTTGCTCTGATTCATTATTGTTATTAACTAGATGTAAATTATATGCACAAAACTACGACGTCGTACAAGAATTTTTATATCCCATATTCAAAAGTGTAAAAGAAAATTAAGAAAAAAAGAATTATCATATACTCTCTTTTTTTTTCATTGTAAAAATTGGCGACACATACTTTTATAAATAAGAGTTACAATTTATTATCATATATTCTCATTTTTTCATAGTAAAATTATTTTATGATGATCTTTGCTCATAGATATTTTTTTCTTATTCATATTGATAAAAAAGATTATCGTATTAAAATTTATGTGTTCATCTTTTATTCTCATTTGTAATTTCTTAATCTATGCTTTGATCAATTTCTTAACATTATATTTTCAACATATACTAAATTAGATTTAAATTAACCAATAGAAGATATGACATATTATTTATTATAATTAGACATGTGAACCGAAGCAATACTAAATTATTTAAGATAATAATAATTTGATATTCACACCTTAAAAATGGTCATTATATCATCATCGTGATTTGATGTATATTTAACAACCTAGAAATAGAAACAGTGGATGTTTTACTGAAAATTAGTTAATTAACTTGAGAATTTGTCGCAATGAAAGCGTTGTTCAATCAGCCTATTTTTGAACACATTGATAGAGGACCAACATGTAATGTTCCAGGCTGTCTTGAAACGTGACTGTCTCGTCTCTCAGAATATGAAGGCTGGCACGTGAAACCGTACCCAATATAACGTGGTCCTCGAACATACTTTTTTTTAAAGGAATTAAGTGTAATTATCTATTAATCAAAGGGTCCTGATATATAATATTTAGGAGATCCTGTGGTGGATCATCCTCCAAAAAATAGTTGACATTCCTAGAACATTCAAAGAGTGCCAAAAAGTCAGCTGCTTGATTAGCATTTCTATAGCAGTGATTAATTTTAAAATTACAAAAGATTATGGTGATGCTGAAAATGTCGTGTAATATATTCCTAATCTTCCATGGTCCCTTCGATCTTTGGTGTATGATCTTCAACAGGGATTCCGAGTCTATTTCAGCGATTACACTTGTGATGTTTAGTTGCTTGCATCTGTTGAGTCCCTCAAGTAAAGGCCATGCTTCGAGCTCCAGAATTGAATTTGCCGTGCGCGAGTGTGCTCCTGCAGCAATTAATGAAGAGTTAGCACATCTTAGCAGGTATCATGCTCTCCTAACTCATCGGCTGTTATGAAAGAGCCGTCTGTGTTCAGTTTGAACCAGAGGCGAGGAGGGAGCTCCCACTTGACTCTGATAGAGTTCTTGGGGGCAGGGGCTTCAGACATGTGTGCAATCTGATGTTCATTAAAGCCGGGCAGAGCCTTCACCCAAATCTTAGAGACGGTCCCTGATTTGGATCTGAAGTGTGTATCATTCCTCATGTTCCATATCCCCCATAAACAGTAAGAGAATAAAGATAGAAGAGATTGTCTAGTACTAATATCAAGTTCATGACCTTCCTTACCCAATTACCGTATTGCCAATCATTGATAAATTTAAAGTTAAAGTTTGTTTTCTACTGAAATATGACCCATAACTGAGTTGTTATAGAGCAGTGAAAAAATAGATGTGAATTTGTCTCAACTGCTAGTCCTCAAAGCGAGCAACTAGGATATTGATGAATCAAACCTCAGAACAAAATCCTTTGTAGGCAAACGATTATGTAAAAGCTTCCATAAAAATAAATGAATTTTGGGGGGAATTGGAATGTCCCACACTTTTTTCCAAATCAGATTTCTTGAACTCCTGGGCGGCAAAGGCTGGAAACTTAGAAATTTATAAGCAGATTTAGCACTTGCATCACCATTAATATCTGATGCCCATATCCACATATCATCACTAGCGCAAGCAGGTAAAAAAATAGCAGCAATTTTAACAACTAAGACAACACCAAAATAAGTAGACAACATGTGCAGATTCCATGAATTGTTGGTTATGAGATCACTTACGTTCATATTCATAAGGGAAGTTTCAACATTCACATAAGTGGGCATGAGAGCAAGGGGAGTTGAGAAAAGCCAAGGGTCCAACAGTACCTTAGTTGAGGCACCATTACCTATCAATCTTTTGAAACCCATTTTCAATTGGGACATGGCTTCAAGGATTAATTTCCAGCTCCAGGCTGGATTTGGAGTATTGCAACGGATCCAGGGATGTAAGGGGCCATATTTTTCTGTAACCAATTTTAACCCAGGGGTTATTAGCACCATTTAGTGCATCCATGATTCTTTTAGTTAATAGTAAGATGCATGTGTGATGCAGATTCCTAATTCCCAATCCTCCCTCAAATTTTGGCAGTTGGACAGTAGCCCAATTTATGAGATGGAGACCTCTTCTGTTAGTCCCATTAGGATCCCAAAGGAAACCTCTTGAAATTCTTTCTAGGGACTATATAGTTCCTAAGGAAATATGTATAGCTCCTAAGGAGTAATTAGGTAATGTATTTAGGACAGATCTGATGAGTGTGGCTTTCCCAACTTGGTTCAAACATACTTTTTTTCCATCCCGCTAGTCTAGATGATGCTTTATCTATAAGAAAAGATTGTTCTTTCTTAAGCAGGTGTTTTGGGATATGGGGGTGCCAAGATACATAAAAGGGAAATTTCCTATTTTGATCCCCATACTTTGACCTATACAGATTTTTCTACGACCTTCTAGTTTAGTTGGGAGATAAATTTCTGATTTTTGTGGGTTAATATACTGATTTGTAAGCTGACGGTATTGCTTAAGGACCCCTTTTAACTGAGTACAGTTAGATTTTGTTGCAGCAATGCAGATGAGGAGATCATCTGCATAAAATAGGTGGCTAAGTGAGTATGACTTACAAATGAAGGGTTTAATGGAGCCTGAGGAGACTTTCTGTTGTAAGAGGGATAAAAAAACTTGTGATATTAAAGTGAAAATGTATGGGGACAGAGGATCTCCTTATCTAATTCCTTTGTAACTTTTAAAATATTCTGAGTGAGTTCCATTAATAACACAAGTTAATATGGGGGACTTAATGCAGAGTTCAATCCATGATATAAATATTGATGGGAAATTCATCAGTTTCAGGACCATAGTAATAGCATTCCAAGACACACAATCAAAAGTCTTGTTAATATCTGCTTTAACTAGCATAAATTTATTCCTACCCTTGCCGAGAGAGTGTGCAAGCTCTTGAGCAATTAAGATATTATCTTGGATTGCCCTATTGGGAACAAAAGTTGACTGTGAGGGATCTATAAGAGATGGGAGTGTAGATTTTAGTCTTTTTGCCAGTATTTTAGATGCCACTCGGTATAGCACATTACACAAGGAGATGGGGCGATATTCAGTTACTTTTTGGGGGCCCTGTTTTTTAGGAATGAAAGTTAAGGATGTATGTGTCCAGCTTTCAGGGAGTTTCCCATTTGTGAAGGCTTCAATAATGGCCTTAGTGATATCCTTATCTATAATTTCCCAGTATGTTTTATAAAACTCTACTGTGAACCCATCAGGGCCTGGGGCCTTCCCTGGTGCCATTTCCCACAGGTAGTCCTTAACTTCTTGTGGGGTGATAGGTTTGGTCAGATGATTATGCCATATTTGATTCAGGGATGGAAGTTGTGGCCATTCAGGGAGGGAGCTAGGTGAGTCAGTATCTTGCTTCCAGAGTTCTTTATAATGCTTAACAAACTCAGATCTAATGATAATTCATTGTGTACTTGGTTACCATTTACATCATACAGGACAGAGATATGATTGTGCCTATGTCTCATCATTGTGCTGAGATGGAAGAAGCGTGTGTTTCTATCACCATTTCGTAACCAATTTACACGTGATTTACTCCACCACTTAATACTAATTTGATGTAAGTAAGCTGCATGCTGATGGTAAGCAGCTCTAAGTCTTCCTAGTTCTTGGTTTGTTAGTCCCTGGTTTTCATCTTTAGATTCCAAATGTTTAATATTATTTACTTCCTGAGCTAGGGTCTCTAGGCGTCCTAATTCATTTTTATTCCAGTACAAGGTTTTCTTCCTTATTGCTGAGAGGGCTTGTTCAATTGTTCTGTAGGGGTTCTTAGAGAGCCATTCTCTGACAACAATATTTTTAGGTTCATCATACTGGAACCAAAAGTGCTCGTATTTAAACGAGCGAGATCTAATAGTTTTTTGGTTAAAATTGAAGATCAGCGGTGAATGATCATAGGCACATCTGGTAAGTGCATTTAAGGTCATTAAGGGGAATTTGGTGATCCAGTGCGGGCTAACTAACAGACGGTCTAATCGGCAAAGGACCCTAGCGTTACCATGTCTGTTGTTGCACTAGGTGAACTGGGCATCAGTTAACTCAATGTCCGCTAGTGCTTGGGAATCTATAAGATCCCTAAGGAGTCTAACCGACTTGGTCACCCTAAATGGCACTCCCCCTCTCTTGTCCTCCGGCTGTAGCATGCAATTTAGATCCCCAAAGATGGCCCACGGTAAATCCCCAGCAACTATAGACCCTAATGTTTGCCAGAGCGAATTGCAAAGCGCGGGCGTGACGCTTGCATAAATGCTAGAGAGTAGGAAAGAAAAGGTACATGTGGTAACTACAGCATGAATAGCCTGTGATGTAGTGAGAATGGGATAAATTTCACCTGGGTCAACTTCTAAAGAACGATTATACCTCCCGCTGCGCCAGAGCCTTCTTGAAAGTGACCACTCCAGTTGAGGCCGAATCTACGTATAACTTCCTCAGAGTGTTGTCGCGTAGTATGTGTTTCCAGCAATATTACGACATCAGGACAGTGCTGAACTTTCATTTGCGAGAGGCAATCCCCGATCTTGCTTCTGTACGCCCCTCAACAGTTCCATGGCATTATCTTAAGTTTTTGGCGCCGCTACCTTCTCCTGGAGAAGGGGTTGCATCCTGCACATCAACAGCAGACATTGAGACAATAGTAATATTATCATTGCGGGTTTTACCTTTCTTCAGAGAGCTCTAGGATGTCTTCTTGGATTTGAAGACTAGAACTGGAGGGAGGATATGCTGATGCAGTCGCCTGCTCTTCTTCCTCTCCGCTCGAGTAGGAGGCACTAGATCTGGATCCACCTATTCCTCTTCTGATAGCTCCGGTGACTGGGAGTCTCCTCGCCTAGTCAGTGCATAAGCTTCCGTGAGTCTCTCCAGTGCACGACTGACCATTGCTTCATGGCCGACTTCCACCAGTTCCGGATTTGGTAACTCCGGTGCTGATTTAGGTGACATGTTACCCATTGGACCTGGTATATGAGAAGGGGATTGGATTAAAAAGGAACAAGGAGGCATTGACGTTGGCGAGGCCCTTCCTATTTTTTGACAGGTTTGTGGGAGTACTGGCGAGAGAGGCGAAAACTCATCTAAGGGAAAGGGGAGGAGATTAGGGTTTACGGGGGTGTTTCGTGTATGGTGATCGCCATGTCTGGGAAGTGCTGAGGAGCCTAGACCGTCTGATGTTGTCAGGGTCACGTGCTGCAGATGCGGCCTTGCTTCATGGGCTGGTGGGAGACACGCGTCGGACTATGAGGGTGTTCCTCTAGAAGAATATTATCTCGTCCGTTGGATTTACTGCTAGTGGAGTGTGATGTCTGATCTTGTTGCCTCGTGTCTGCGCTTCTAGAGAGCTCCAAAGATGACCGTTGTGTTGGAGCCGTTGATGGATGATCCTGACCATCTGTTGAGCCCTCGACACCTGGACGGTCAAGATATGGAATTCCCAAAGGAGCGAAGCGATTCGGCCTCACCGTCGGTTGAGGGAGTGAGCTTGGCCAGGTACGCCTGATTCTGCGCGTCCCCGTCAGTGGGCGGATCCAGCTCGCTCGTCCTGTCATCCCTGTGGAGCAGCGCTCGTCTGTGGCCCGTTGAAGAATGTAGTCATGGTCCATACAACAACACTTTTCCATCTGAATTCCTTACGTCCTTTGGTCGGGATTCTTCATCCGATCTTGTTGGACGTTTTGGGCAGATTTCAAGTCTGTGTCCTGGCAAGCCACATCGGAAGCATAACGACGGCAAATTCTCATAGACCACCCATTGGAAGAGTCTTCCGCCGTCCGGTGTCCTGATCCAAATCCCCTGCTTGATCGGGCTGTCGAGATCTACTTCAATACAGACTCGATTGCTGCAGCAACCTGGAGATTCATCAATGCGCAGAGGAAGGCCAAAATGCGCAGCAATTCTGAACAACGATTGTTGATTTGCTAACTCAAAAGGCAGGCCGGGTAATTGAATCCATAATGGCACTGTTGAAACTTGATCATGTATAGTGTTGAAATAAGGCTTCACTGATCTTTGATATTCCACGGATTATGGGTGAGTACCTGCAAGCGATCATCCATGTTATCAAAGATGAACATAAGATAAAAATTTTCTAACTCAGTAATCTGCATAGGTGCGGTGAGCTGCCAGAAAAGAGGAAGTTCTGTGTGCAGTGCATCTAGCGAAAATGTGCCCCCGATGAAACGCCCGACAAGGCAGCGCCTCAGATCTTCCGATCTTTGTGCGATTTCTTCAGCTAGAATAATAACTTCCTCAGTGATAGCCTCTTGTATGGCACGAAGCTGACTAGGAGGGATCTGCGGACTGGAAGAGCCACGGCGGACAATGTCTGACCATGACAGACTTGTGGTTTGCCATTCTTGCGTGGGAGGGAGTGGCAACGGGGCGGTTGAATGGGTGAGTATAGGATGTGCTTGAGAGTTTGGAGGGCAAAGAGCCGAAGTGTAGCAAGGAGGAGGTTGAGGAGTGGAAGAGGAGGGCAAATCCCGATGGAGATCATGAGGAGGGCGAGTGAGTGAGGATGAGCAGGGGGGAGGAAGCCCTCCCATGGTTTAGCCCCGGTTGAAGCTTGTTCACATTTCAGAAATGGGGGGACTAGAGGAGGAAGGAGGTGAGGCAACAGTCGAATAACTAGGTTTGGAATCAGTTTATGGACCAAAATCCTGACTAGCACAACTGCGACCCCTTAGCATTCAAGCCGACCTCGAACATACTAGTCACCGCGTATTATACATATAACATAAAAATCTCAACCTCATGCAATATCTAGTATATCTAACCATCTTACCGGAAAGAAAAATGTATGTCGATCTAGCAAAAAAATATTAAGGTGGTGACGGGTAATGTAAGTTTTTCTAGTTATAGGTCGTATAACACCTGGAAAAAAATCTAATTAAATTAATACCAGAAACTGATGGAGAATAATTTCAGGAAATAAATCCCAAATAAAATATTTCTGCATAATGGTCTTTCTTTCTCTCTTGCTCTTTTTTTCCCTTACCTTTACTATTTTTTTCTCTGAGGTTCTTACGTTTCTAACTATTGTCGAAGGGAGAAAAGGGGAGAAGGACAATAGTGTCGGAGAAGATCTGAACAAGAAAGAACGTGAAGACAAATCCTCACATCAAAAAGGTGTGTCAAATGAGATTAAACAATAGGTTTTTTGTTAGATCTAAACTCTAATCTAGTCTGAATTTGAGTTTCATATCAATAAATATCTTAGGTAATGTTAGATCTGTTTGCATCAATCCAGATCCCTACTTGTTCAAGCCTTAAAAAGTCTAACTATAGTTAAGAGTTGTTTGATCTAGTAATTTCTGATTCCTATGTATCATGTGTGTGTGTGTGTGTAAATCTATTATTCCTACAATCTCAGAATGTGTGTAGCGCCCCAAGAACGACACCTCGCACACGACCGAATCGATATTCGACACGCGGCTCGATGCTTCCCAAGACGCCACAACGATACAATACTTTCTTCTTGGTCTTTGACCTACAACAAGAGTAAATATAACATTAAGACTTAATATCAATCAGCGGAAGCTTAATAACAATTAAGTAAGAGGTCATAAACTTAACTTAGCCATGTGCAAGGTCAATTCATCATGAGCCAATTCATCATTCCCATTCCATCTGTTTGGTCCTCGGTATGATCAGCCGCATGCAGGATACGTGCAGGGGAAGTCCAACCCATGAGCTTGCGCCCAGTATGTAAGTCATAACAATATGAATGACACATTTTCATCCTTTAGGGTTCGACATTTAGTATATTTAATCATGATGTAATGCAATACCCTAATTCAATTCTTAGCATATCACACTTTATATGCATTTATAACAATATAACAATGACAATGACAATCTATCAATATGGTCAATATATCTGTAATAAACATGACCTTGCATAACCTTTATGCATCAATGTAACAATATCAATTAAGATCTTGGGACTTTAATCATTTTCATATCAATAACAATATGCTAACATGAACACTCAATACATTAGTCTTCCTAATGTTCAATATCAATAACAATAGTGTCCATGCTAGACTTATCTTGTTTGTTACCATTTGATGACCGGAAGCCCTCTTTGTGGATTCCTCAATCCGTCCCCATATAGTCGTCCCCATATGAAGTCGTCCCCATGCAATATCAATATGGATCTGTGATCCATCAATAACAATATGAGCCTTGCTCATTTCAATAACAATATGGATTTGTGATCCATCAATAACAATACCGATATGGTTCCTTGAACCATTTATCCATCAGTGATCAAATGGGCAACCCTATATTCAATTCAATCAATTTTTAGTGAGTCTTTAACAATGATTGGAGAGTCGGGTACATCACAGTCGTTGATATGGTTAGCTAAACCATGGGACGCACTAATTCATGTGGACTCTACGCGAAGCAATCCACCAATCCCCACGTCTGGGTCAATACAATATGGGGACAATTTATTTCCCAATCCGACAAATGTCTCAATCTCACTCCAATAGGTCATTTCAATCAATCAATACATCAATACATTAATCATTTAATCTATTACGGCTGAGCATGCAATACATGTTCTAGGTTATCAATCAATAGACTCAATTTAAATAAATGATAATACTATATCAATTCTGGGGTGGTCGGTCGAACCTACTCCAGAGTCAGTCGACCGACTCACCGTATGGTGGTCATCCGACTTGAAGGTCGGTCGAACTATGTTCGACCAACTTTCGATATTGATGTCTATGAACATCATCCGACTTGAGAGTCGGTCGGACCTACTCCAGCCTACTTAATTGTCGACTTTATCTAACGTTAAGGTCGGTCGGACCGACCCATGCCTGGGTTCGACCGACCATTTTAAAAATAGTAAAACGACTATGTGAATCCTATATGTTTTTCTAAGTTTTCGATATCAATACAACAATCAATTTGCGACTCTCATTACATAGCATGAACAATAAAATAAATCTTTCAATCAATAATAAAATGGACTTTACTGACATATGAAAGTCCTAAGTTTCAATGTGGCATGACAATGGTTCTTGGAACAATTAAGTTGATATGTAATTCATGTACATTAGACATATCCTTAAGAACACAACTTAATAGCATCATGTGAACATCATACCATGTGCATACTTGTTGTACACTTCAGATATTAACAATAATGATATCATTTATCTAACATGAGCAAGGTAATATGACAAGTATCAATCTATTCAACTTATTTCACCATTTGACACATTTTCAATCATAAATTCATAGTTCCATTTACATCAATCTAAGTCATATGAGATCAACTCCAATTGAAAGTACATTCAAACATCTAACAATAACCTAAATATCATTTCATAATCACATCTTTCCAATTTACTATATATTTTACAAAATAGTCATATTATAATTCGGAACATCTTGACAGGGTCTCGATATTTAGGTCATAACTTCCTGAATATAACTCAGAATGAGTCAATTGATGTGCAAACTAGACTTCAATATCTACGTTTTGATATATTATTCATGATTTTTGGACATCTCTAACCCCTCCAAAACTTAGTCGAAATAGAGGGTATCAATTCTGGACAGAATCACATATGTTGTTACATTTCAATAACTACAATCATCCATATGAATCCATAATCCCTTATGCTTAGCAATAACAGTTATCTTAATCCATTCATAATCATAAATAAGAAGGATTAAGTTATCCCCTTACATATCTTTTCATAGCTTTCCATTTCCTATCAAGTTTCTCCTCTCCATCCTTTGATGCATTTTCTTCTCCTTCTTCCTTATGCTCCAACAACTCCCTTTCCTTGTTCCAGCACCAATTGCTCCTCTTCTTCTTCTTCTTCTTCTAGATTTGCAGTTGAAAGGAAGGATCAAGACTCATTTTCGGATTAGGTCTTTTAGGGCTGATTTTTCCATGTTGTAACATTCCAAATGAGAGGAGAGAGACACTAAAAATTTGATGAAAGCTTATATAGTGCAAGAGGGTGAGTTTGAGTGGAGTTGGTGGTCCAATTAAAATGCTTTTAAGTGGGTATGGGTCCCACCACTTGTCTCATTTCTTTTTATTTTTGTTTTCTTTCTTTTTCTATTTTGGGGCAGGTATTACAATGTGACTACGGGTTGTTTGAATATCAATGGATGTTATAGTCACATTACAGGTGATATGAAAATCACATAATGTGACTATGAATATATTATATATCGTTACAGTTAGATGACATTCTACTATGGACCGTAGTATAAACAAGGAGCCCACTACGGTTCCATAAAAAATATTTCAGTTACTTAAAATTTGTGCTACGGTCGAGTCGTCGTGATCACCTGTGCTACGTCACAAGATATATGCGCTACAGCGAGCTTATACACCATGGCGATAAGCATAAGCACCGTAGCGATAAACCCCATGGTGTTGTCATCATGGTTGTCACCATGGTGCACAACATGTACTACCATGATGTACAGAAGCACCATGGTTGGTAGCACCATTTATTTTATTATGGAGAATGATTCATCCTCCTAAAATGTTAATCTAAAGATCTTCCTAATATTCACACCTACAAAATATCATATAAAGTTTATGAGTTTACTTTCCATGACATTGCGACTCAATTAGAAGGCTATATCCTCCTAATTTAGGAGGGTATAACAATACTCTTTTATTATTTCATTCTTCTTAATTTTAGTTAAATAATATATTTAGATAGTGAAGTGTATGTATATATGGTGAGATTAAAGAGATTAAATTATTATCTTTTATTCTAACTATTCATTTAATTGAATTAGAGATGTCATTTCCAATCGAATTATATCATTTAATTAATTAGAAATAGAGTCGCAAAATTATTGTTGCTATTGATTTAGTTATTTATTTTTACTAATACTAAATGAGCAGAGAAAATCTTATTATTATTATTTATTTAGTTATTAATTATATGTGTTAGTATTAATTCAATTATAGGATTATAAGTATATGGTGAACTATTGTGATGATAATTTGTCCCAACTATTATGATTAGTCGTTAATTTAATATAGTTGCATTATCTTTAATTGAACTAGTTTATTATCCATTTTTATCATGATTTATCGTTCTTATCATAATATATTATTTCGAGATAAAAAAATCATCCCAATTAGGGGTGGACACATACAATAGACTATACTTTCACTATCAGGTTAGAACTCCCCATATTTTATCCCCTCATATTTTATCTCCCCAAAAATTTAATCTCCTCATATTTTATCTCCTCCAAAGATATCCTCATGACTAAAAAAATAAAAATCATGATTATTTTAAAATTCAAAATTCTAATTAATTTAAATTTTAAAAACTCAGAGATGGTTCAACGAACCTGGACTCTTTTAATATAAATATTTCCTCTTAGTATTTATATCATTTTCCCCTAGTCGGCCCTAGTATTCTTTTCCTTGTGTTTTTCGCCCGAAGGATCTCAAGGTGAGGCTTGGAATTTTCTCTTCTATTGGTGGATGATCATCTCCTAACCAGAGAAAACTGCAGGAGAACAATCGTTGCAGAGGAATGATGAGAACGCATGATGAAGACGAGGACAACAAGCTTATAGGCTATAAAGTGTGTACTGTGGCGGATCACTTGTAGATCTATATTTCATATCGTTGATCATGTCCTAGGATTCTAAAGATTATTTAAAATCCTCTGAATATTTTCCCTCATGATTATGATCGAGTTTTTCCCTATTCGTTCGTCTTCCTTGATCCATGTTCTTGAAAGATGGTTACATTGTTCCAAAACCTAGTTTTCATGTCTTCCTTTTATCCAAAATCATATTGTTTCATTTTTTGGTTTTCCCATATAATGGATGTAATATGATAGACTAGAATTGAAGAACTCCCTCTACCTTCACAGTCTTGACACCAGAGTCACGGCATGTGATGATGAAATTCACGATCGTGACACCCTAGTTACAACCCGTGACATTAAGTCTAGGCACTAACCGACATTCGGCCTCGACCATGATATTAGATTCACGGTCGTGATGCTGAACTTCACGGTGGCGACATCATAGTCACGACCTGTGATGCTACGATCACGGTCGTGGCGCTACGATCACGGTCGTGACGCTATAGTCATAGTCGTGACGCCATAGTCATGGTCCGTGATCTATAAATGTGTACCGTCGTAAAGCGGCTAACGCCATGATGACTGAGTTACGGTTGTGAACCTACACGATTGTGACGCAAGTCATACATAGTAACTTACGGCCCGTGACACCATGTCACGACCCGTAATCACCTACGCGTGAAGAATCACGTTCAACCATGGTCGTGATAGCCACTTCATGGACCATGATGGGTAATTAAACTTCAAGTCACGATCGTAACTCATGAGTCACGGCTCGTGACTGAGAAAAATTAGAGAGACCCTGTCGTGTCACGAGGCGTGATGCTTGTGTCACGGCCCGTGACACTTGATGTCACGGTCATGAATGGCCCATGACATTGACATTGCATCGATTTTCTTCCCATTTCATACCATTTATAATGTAAATTTTATAGATAATACATATTGTCAACACTATTTATATTGGTGCTACGTTAAGGACATATACTAGATATCACATAAAGATAACTAGACTAAAAATTATGGTTGTCATGTGTACTGTTGGGAGCTATCGTTATTTATCGTTTCAATCATTAGGGGCCGGTGGTCTAGCTACAACTTTTCTACTTTGCTCATGTTACTTGGAAAACTCTCCTCCCTATAACAAAGAGAATACTCGAGCATCCTCCCCACATGTTGGGCATCTTCTTGTCATGATTGGTACCCGCATTGACCCTACTATTTATTATCATGGCAATCCAAGATGAACATTGTACCAGATCGTATGAGCTATGTACCGTTGATTTCATTATGAGATCTGTACCAAATGAACCTAAAGGCACCAGTAAAGTCACTAATGGGACAAGTCTAACATAAATACTTATATATCACCTAGACTATTATATTCTTGTAAAATTAGGAATTGTTGTAAACTTAGCTACCCACATATTTGGGGAAAAGATAATAGAGTGAGTGTATCAAATTAGGATTTGCATATTTCATCTTTTATTGATCGTATCGAAAGCCTTATCGAATTGAAAATATTGTACAGTGTTCTCATATTGATCTTATTGATATATAGTAAGATAAGTCTACTGTGATTTTGAAGTATTTCTCCTTATTGTTGGTCTTATCAAATCAGATGTGAAAAGAGTACATAAATGATATTCATAATTCAAGTCCTTATAGTTTGATCTCTTTACTCTAAATTTGTTTTTGAAGCTAATTTATTGTTGATATTATATTGTTACCAAGTTAATATTCTCATATCGTATTGCTCCAATTATTATCATTTATTCTTATTTTTGAAAACCCTAGCTTCTACTTGAACTTATTATTGAAGTCATGATTCCTACCTCCTTGTTATATATTTTTTTCTCTCATCAGATGTCTATCTACTTGTGCCTTACACACTCGGCGTAATTGCTCATGGAATATCATATTTTTCCTGCATTGATCATGTAGGTAACTAGTTCTGCAGTGGATAATTGTGTCAGTGACTATGTATTTGCTTGTGATGATGTCTTGGTTGCATATGTCGGTGTTTGAGTCTTGTCTTATGTTTCTTAAGTTGTAATAATCTTTAAAATTATGTCGGAGCATTTATGTTATGTTGAACGCATACACATATTAGAGTTATTTAAGTCTTTTGCACTTTATTATCTGAATCTTTTCCTTTAATTTAATAAAATCTTTCGCAAATGATTTTTTTCTATTTTATTGACTAGTCAAAAATATCAAATTTTTAGTCAAGGATTGTATCGACGTAATATCTCCAAATCCACATTTTATCACGTAACGAAGTGTGAGTTTGAGGATATTACAAAAATATCCTCTATTAATTTATAACAGTTCTTGTGAAGATTAACTATGCCTACATGCTTCAAGTATAATTAGCTACCATTATTTATTTATTTATTTATTTTTCTGAGTTTTATATTTCCTCTTTTCATATGATATCCATAGATATTTAGAACTACTAGTTCAAATGGAAATAGTTTTGATATAATTTGTGTAGTATATATTCACTACATAGTTTAAGGTCATGAAAGTAATTCAAAATAAATAAATGATGTCCCGAGAGTCGAGTGAAAACTTTATTTGCGCATCTTTGCCAAGTGAATAATAATAATAATAATAATAATAATAATAATAATAATAATAATAATAAT
>LTAE01009429.1:8554-18577 GCA_001647135.1 Pontederia paniculata
CCAAGTAATTTTTATGATGATGATGTAGGCTAATCACCCTATGGGTTGATGAAAATTGCAGATGACTGGTACTAGAGCTTCTAGTCATGAAGGAAACCCAATTGGTGGCAATACACGAAGTATCACACAGGATCAATAGCCAACCGTGAGCTCCAAGGACACTATTCAACAGTTCCTGAAGTTGTACCCTCCTGAATTCAATGGGACGGATAACTTCGAATGTGCTGAGAAATGGATCCAAAAGATGGAGGAAACATTCCAGGAAATGGAATGTGCTGAAGCGAGGAAGATCATCTACGCGGTCAACCGTCTGACTGAGGACGCAAAAGATTGGTGGGACACCATCAAGAATACCAAATTCGCCGACCAGGACGTTGTCATCTGGAAGGAGTTCAAAGAGGCCTTTAGCACCTGCTACTTTCCTGCCTACAAGAGGGCCCAAAAAGCCGAGGAGTTCCTGCAGTTGAAACAGGGCAATATGGATGTCACTGCCTACATGAACAAATTCATCCGCCTCCAGAAGTACTCCAATCTCCATGAGGGAGAGAATGAGAGCACCAAGCGCTTCGTTCGTGGTCTGAACTCTGAGATTAGAGTTGGGACCATTTGAAGCAACTGCACCAACATCGACAGGCGGTCGATGTATCATCTGAGCTGTAGAGGAATCATAAGGAAGAGATGAAGACCAAGACTGTTTCTCGTCATCAGGATCAGCCCAAATCCAATTGTGCTAACAAGAGACGTGGAGATCGAGGAGGCAACCATCATGATAATCGAGCGAGGCCCTACGAAACTCGTGATGCTCGACCTGCTCGCCAGAACAACCAGCAGCCCCAGTAGAGCCGAGGTGTTTGCCCACATTGCCAGAAAAACCGCTACGGGGAGTGCTACAAGAAGACTGATGCCTGCATCAACTGTGGCAAGCAGGGCCATTACATCAGAGACTGCCCCGAGCCACAGAGGGATGGACTAGATCACGCAAGAGGAGGAGGCTCCACCAGAGTCGCAGGACGTGCTTACCAGATGCGCGACGACCGAAGCAATCACCATGAGGACGTTATCCAAGGTACTCTTACTATTGCTGATATCCCTGCCACGATACTGTTTGATACCGAAGCTACTCACTCTTTTATCTCCGAGGATTTTGCTGCTTTAATCAATCTGATGGCAGAGGATGCCAATTACCTAATGGATATCTCTACTCCATTGGGTGTTATTCACACTCATCGGTATATATCTAATATACTGGTAAGGATAGAACAGAAGGAATTCTTTGTAGATCTAGTGATCATCCCAATGACGGACTATGACATCATTCTTGGTATGGACTGGTTGTCATACCACAACGCGCGCATGCACTATTTATAGAAGAAGATCGAGATTCGCACACCGTGGGGCGGACCACGGGCTACATTCTTTGTATGGACTGGTGTCATACCACGACGCGCACATGCACTGTATACTGGTATCTGCCATGAAGGCCCAAAAGATGTTGAGAAAAGGATGCCGAGGCTACCTAGCGAGCGTGACAAAGACGGATGGGCCGACTAAGGAACTCGATGAGATAGAGGTGGTGAAAGAATTCCCAAAGGTCTTTCCAGCAGATGTCTCAGGACTACCACCACAAAGGGAGATCGATTTCCACATCGATCTTATACCAGGAACGACTCCCATATAGAAAGCTCCCTACCGCATGGCGCCTACTGAAATGAAGGAACTGAAGACTCAAATTCAGGAGCTTCTCGATAAAGGGTTTATCCGGCCTAGCATCTCACCTTGGGGTGCTCCAGTTCTATTTGTGACGAAGAAGGATGAGTCACTGCGTCTCTGCATTGACTACAGGATGCTGAACAAGGCGACGATCAAGAACAAGTATCCCTTTCCGTGCATCGATGACTTGTTCTACCAACTCTCAAAAGCAACGGTGTTTTCAAAGATTGACCTACGAAGCAACTACCATCAGCTCAGGATAGCCGATGAAGATGTGCCAAAGATGGCGTTCAGGTCCAGAAACGGGCACTATGAGTTTCTCGTAATGCCGTTTGGCTTGACTAATGCCCCAACAACATTTATGGACCTTATGAATCGGGTCTTCAAGCCACATCTCGACCAGTTCATCATTGTGTTCATCGATGACATACTGATATATTCCTCAAGTCCAGAAGAGCATAGGGAGCATCTTCGCATCGTATTGGAGACTTTACGGAGTCATCAGTTATTTGCGAAATTCTCCAAGTTCGAGTTCTGGCTAGATCAGATCATGTTTCTCGAACACATCATATCGAAGGATGGGATTTCCATGGATCAAGTAAAAATGGAGGCTGTAACAAATTGGAAAAGGCCAAAGAATGCAACGGAGATCAGAAGCTTCCTCGGACTAGGAGGCTACTACCGATGGTTCATTAGATGTTTTTCCAAAATAGCCTTTCCATTGACAAACCTGACGAAGAAGGAAGTGAAGTACGAGTGGACCCAGCAATGCGAGGAAAGTGTCCATAAGCTGAAGAACTGACTCACCACCGCACCAATACTCACCATCCCCCTGGGGGGCAGAGGTTATGTGGTGTACACTGATGCATGCGGCACCGGCTTAGGATGTGTACTGATGCAACACGAGAAGGTGGTGGCCTATGCTTCGAGACAATTGAAGAAGCACGAGGTGAACTATCCCACACACGACTTGGAGTTGGCAACAGTCGTGTTCGCACTGAAGATCTGGAGGCACTACCTCTATGGTGAAGAATTCAAAGTCTTTGCCGATCACAAGAGCCACAAGTATGTCTTTTCACAAAAGGACATGAACATGAGGCAGAGAAGATGGCTGGAATTTCTCAAAGACTACGAGTTTTCCATAAGCTACCATCCTGGCATGGCGAATGCAGTTGCGCACGATTTGAGCAGGAAACGAGCCAGGGACCTGCATGTCTAAGAGTACGAAGATGGAACATGGTAGATAGCATAATGTAGTGGAATCCAAAGCTCACAGAGCGAGGATTATTGATGGTGACTCATATGGGAGTGCAGCTTGATCTGGTGGCCAGGATTATCAGGGCTCATCAAGAAGACGCCGATTACCAGAAGATGGTCAAGCTATATGAGAGAGATGATGCAGAATTCAACATTTCTACAGATGGGACAATCCGATACAAAGGTCGTCTATGGGTTCCCAAGAACCAGGAGCTACACAGAGAAGTGCTGGATGAATGCCACAAGACGGAGTTTGCTATCCACCCGGGTAGCACCAAGATGTACAAGGATCTACAACGAAGCTTTTGGTGGAGGGAAATGAAAAGAGAAATATCTAATTATGTTTATAGATGTCTTGTTTGTCAATAGGTAAAAATCGAGCATCGGCGACCTTATAGGGCTCTTCAACCACTTAGCATTCCAGAATGGAAGTGGGAGCACATCTCGATGGACTTCATCATCGGCCTTCCCCGCACGAAGAGAGGATATGACACAATTTGGGTGATCGTGGATCGACTCACAAAATCAGCACACTTCCTGCCGATGAAGACCAATCAAACGATTGAGAGCTTGATTGAGCTATACACCAACGAGATTATTCGGCTACACGATATTCCCGTTTCTCTCGTGTCAGGCCGAGATCCTCGTTTTACATCTAGGTTTTGGAAGGGCATCCAGGAGGCATTCAGCACTAAGCTGAACAATAGCATGGCGTTCCACCCGCAGACGGACGGACAAACTGAGCTCACCATACAGATGGTGGAGGATATGTTTAAGAGCCTACGCACTCGATTAGAACGGTAGTTGGGATACGCATCTCCCCTTGATCGAGTTCTCATACAACAATAGCTACCAGGCAACCATCCAGATGTCACCATTCGAGGCGTTGTATGGTAGACCCTGTCACTCACCGACATGCTGGAATGAAGTAGGAGAAAGAGGAATGCTCGGACCAGCTCTCGTTGAAGACTGTGCAAAGAAGGTGGAGCTGATCAGGGACAGAATGAAAGTTGTAACGACCCAGTTCCCCGAGTCAGCGAAAGATACAATTATATGAATCAATTCAAGAGCTTGATCGCTACTAAATTGCATTTAACCAAAATCTGATGATACTAAAATTTAAAACTCAATCTTCCGTTGTAAATAATTTAAAACAGAAATATAAACCTGTACATGATAATACAAGTTATTCTTACATATACTTACGTGTGTCATTACAATTATTTTATAAATAACACAACACTATATCCAACATAAATTACAACTTAGTTTGAAATATCTTTATGACTCTATTCCATGTGCCAAACTATGTCATGAGCACTGATCACCTCACTTACTCAACCTGCAGGATCCAAATGCAGGGGAAAATATGCACATATATATACATAATATATGTATATATATACATACTTCCCGTGAGCATAGGCTCGTATGTAGGATTAACAAATAAGTAAACATAACAATTATAGAGATGACACATGTAAGAAATGATAAAGCATATAACACTCGAAATATTGGTAAGACATAAATTACTATTGAAGTATTCATATGCACGAGATACAAATAATTATACAAAATCATTCACATCAAATCACGTAAGGATAAGCACGTATTTTGGTAACCCTTTTTAAAACACGCAAACATATCTCCATTTATGCATGAATGCATGCACACATGTATGCACATATCACCAACTGGCCAGAGGTATCGTCCATTTTGGGGTATCGAATCAACCCTGCGAGGGTAATGGTTGATGAATTCTAGAGGTGGCCCCTACGAATTCAAGTGGTGGCTCACATTGGGTTCTACAATGTAGTACTTTGGTTCGTATGACACTTAGGTCCAAACAACCTTAAATCATCCTTCTGGGAATTTACCATATCAGCCCTATGAAGCATTTCAACTTATAGTGGTAAACATATCAACCCGACAGGGATAATACAAATGCATACCTCTGTAAGATGCAATGCCTCATCATGTCATATTAATCATATACCATAATTGCAATAAAGCAATTCAATTCTTTGCTGACTTCGTATAAACAATATCAGTGACCATCACATTTTATATAATATCATAGTTTTCATAAGCATAGAAGCATGTCCAGCCATTATGAACGTATCAAAGTTTTCATTATGAACATATCACATTTTATATAATACCATAGTTTTCATTAGCATAAAAGCATGTAGCCATTATGAACATATTTTTCTTATCAGTTTATCAAGAGGCGTGTGATATTTAGTAGCACAAAGACAAGGTGCATACAAGATAATATAACTGACAAATAACCATAACACATGTATCATAAAAAGAAACAAGGTTTATGTACATTAATCAACTAGGGATTTCGAAAGAACGCTTGAATCATAAATTTATCTTGATTGCATTACAATGTATACTATAAATTATACTTCAGAATTAGTTCTCATTTCCTCGAAAGGTAAATGTCATAAGTACTACTAACTTAAGTTATCAAAATAAATAAATTTACAGTAATTATCATAGTACGGTTTATTAAGTCAACAAACTCTACACTCTTAATCACTTGATAGACACTAGAAGATCCATTTGTAACTTTTAATATAATTTTCAAACTTTGTGAAATGAACTTCGTTAGAAACTAAACTCTTGTAGTTTAACATAGATTTTAATCTCAAGATTTCTTTGCTAAAATTCACTCACAGCAATTTTCACAACGACCAACATTTAAATCACGAATCAAAAATTTAAGAACTGCTAGGTACTCTTTGTTGTTATCGCAACTTTCTTTATACACATTACTTTCTAATGATTCCACTTAGATTAGGCCCTAACTCCTTAGTTTTCTCCTATATGATTTATTTATTTTAATTTAAATAAAAATATATATTAATTCCACTAAGTTCTTAGATAGCAAGACAATCATATAATTTATTTATTCAAATCATTTCTATGTATGTTTGTTTTGTATGAACTTTGGTTACATTCAAATTAGACTTTTAAATAGTTAATGCACATAAATGACATAACTCCAGAGTATTGTAAGATCATTTATAAGTAATCAAATATTCAAACAGATAATAAGTGACCTACCTATTCATTCCATTCATCTAATCTAATTGATAACAACTGTTTTAAATTAACAAAATTAACTCATCTTTAAACTATAATTTATCAAAATTATATAAAATAGAGAAACAACAAAGATACGAAAATTCAATAAGAATCCCTCCTACATACCTCATTTTACCCATTTTTTTCACTTTCTTTATTTCCTTTCGTTTAGTTGCTCCTCTCCCTTTCTTCTAGCCTATAAACCACCATTTCTCATTCTTCTTTTTTATGTGTGAGTACCCCCATTCTCTACCGTGGATGTTAAACTTGTAAATGGTAAAGGCTACATGGCTGGTTGCGTGGCTTGGTTACACATGGTAATTGGTAAAGACTACATGGCTAATTGTCTGGCTTCACATGGTTGGCTGAGGTGAGGTGTACTTATCCAACTTAGTTTTGGTGGAATCAACATGATAAAAATAATATATATGAGTTGGCAGGAGCACTCAATAAAAACTAATTAACTATTTAGTTCACATAACTAAGTACAAAATTAACTAATTAATTAACTTACTAACCCATTTAATTAATAAGTGTTTAAGTTATCAATTAACTCATATAATGAATAAGTATTTGGGCTATTTAATTTTATTTAGTTAATATAAACTAATTAATTAACTTGCACATTTATCAAATTCATTACAATATTATTCAAATTTGTTTAATAGTTATTAGCCTCATTAATTTTCTTTGCTGCTATACAGGAGACAATTAATTATAATAAACTATAATCAAATAAAAGGATAATGCACTTTTAGATACTTTAGGAATATTGCATTCCTCCCTCGTTAAATTAAATTCGTCCTCGAATTTTGATATGATTAATTAACAAAATAATTTGAAACTCTATGTGCATAATCTGTTGGTAACTTATTCATTATTTATTTTAATTATATTAAATTTAGGCCATTATAATATCTTTTTAAAATTGATTCTATTATTTCATATGGTCTTATGTGCGAAATATTTAGGCCGAGTCTGCAAGACTATCATAATACCATAGTAGTTGACTATCGTAGCCTATCTATCATGACTTTTATTAGATGGTGAGAACTCATGGTCTGGTATGATCAATAATAAGGTCATACTGGTGTTTTTCTTTTACCATGATTTTCTATGAGTTCAAATAGATTAGAGGATCATTGGTATTCAATATGGACAATTGTATGACCCTTCTCATATATTATCTTCTCTTTCCCTATTAATTTCTCTTCCATCCATCAAAACTTCTACTAAAGTCACATAATCTTAGTTCTTCTGATCGGATTGCAGGTTAGGAACTATAAATAAATTCCTTGCCTAACCTCTTAGTTTCAATTGTGTTTTTAAAGAACAAGTTAAGAAATCTTCTTTCTCCTTTCACAAGTGCTTTATTTTCTCACACTTTAGATCTTTAAGTCGTACAAAATATGTCTACTTGATATTTTCATATGCAGCTAACATTATTTTCCTTGATCTAAGGTTAAATTCCACTAAAATCCCTTGTCTAAAGAATTACATATAGTTCTTGCATGCAAAGTTAAGTACAAAATTCAAGTAGAATCTTAAATAAATTCTCCATAAAGTCATGAGCCCTTATGTTTATCATATCACCATTTTTCTTATTAGCTTGGGCTATTCCACCAACGTTTACAATTTGACTATGTTCTATTTACAAACTATTATTGGTAATTGTTTTTTTTTCACGGTTTCTCAACATGTTGTTTACATGTCATATAACCAACATTTGATGATAAGCATATAAGTTACTTATACCTTACCCTTTTCATGCTTCTTTTTTTTAAGTAATTTTAGAGTTCCACAAAATGAATTCAACCTCTTAATGAAATCTAGCATTGTTAAGCAACCAACTAAAAGAAGAATGCATATCAGAACTATAGGTTGTTCACATTTGCAATGTTAAGTAAAGCCATAACGAAAACATCACCGTAATCTACATAGCTATCAAGACTTCACAACAAAACTAATATAGGTGGCACAAACCCCCCTTATCAAAGTTTTCAATTAAGTCTATTATGTTATAGTATACTTTTAAAACAGCATATGTTAATAAAGTAGTCACATTAATATACAAGCTTCATTACATCTTAGCGTTTTAATGATGAGTAAATAACAAGTATAATCAAAATATTAACATAGTATTTTAAATATTGGATGACTACTATCAACTATAACCTCACTCTCTCAAGTTTATAACCTGCCCATTATCATGTAATCACAAGTCATAGACCATCATTCACCACTTAAAAATATCAAGGTGAGGGTATGAGCATTGATAAGCTTAGCGAGTATAGAGTACTTCGCTATCTTATTGGTTTGCAATGGTGAAATGTCTATTCGAGCTCATTATTAAGGATAGGAAAGGTGTCCCATTCCAATCGCTCTTTCATGAGCTTCAAATCAATACACCATGAGTGACAATCTATGATCAAGCTCTCGTAGGATGATCAGAGGAGGCCTCACTCTGTTACATCTTTCGATGAGCTTCTTAACATAACTCTTTAGTGAAAAAATAATAATAATTTTGTTCCTCTATACCCTTTACTTATCAGGGTGATACGAGGTCACTTGTTTCCACCTAAATCACATATATGACCAACTTTTGATTCACATGTATTACAAAACAAAAGGAATAACAAAATCATAAATTATGCACTCAAAGCATAGAAAATCTAACAAGAAAAGATTGGATCCAAAACTTTGAGGTGATCGCTCATAACATTGGCACATGAAATTCTTGCTCTGATACCATATGTTACGACCCAACACATCGAGTCAGCGAAAGATACAATTATATGAATCAATTCAAGAGCTTGATCGCTACTAATTTGCATTTAATCAAAATCTGATGATACTAAAATTTAAAACTCAATCTTTCGTTGTAAATAATTTAAAACGGAAATATAAACCCGTACATGATAATACAAGTTATTCTTACATATACTTACATGTGTCATTACAAATATTTTACAAATAATACAACACTATATCCAACATAAATTACAACTTAGTTTGAAATATCTTTATGACTCTATTCCATGTAACAAACTATGTCATGAGCATTGATCACCTCACGTACTCAACCTGCAGGATCCAAATTAGGGGAAAATATGCATATTTATGTTTTATATACGTATTTCTATATTATATGGGGTCTTATATACCAATATTTCGAGTATTATATGCTTTATCATTTCTTACATGTGTCATCTCTATAATTGTTATGTTATACTTATTTGTTAATCCTACATACGAGCCTATGCTCATGGGCACGAGATACAAATAATTATACAAAATCATTCACATCAAATCACGTAAGGATAAGCACATATTTTGGTAACCCTTTTTAAAACACGCAAGCATATCTCCATTTATGCATGAATGCATGCACACATGTATGCACGTATCACCAACTGGTAGAGGTATCATCCCTTCCGGGGTTTCGTATCAACCCTGCCGGGGTAATGGTTGATGGATTCTAAAGGTAGCCCATACGAATTCAAGTGGTGGCTCACATTGGGTTCTACAATGTAGCACTTTGGTTCGTATGACACTTAGGTCCAAACAACCTTAAATCATCCTTCTGGGAATTTACCCTATCAGCCCTATGAAGCATTTCAACTTATAGGGGTAAACATATCAACCCGACAGGGATAATACAAATGCATGCCTCCGTAAGATGCAATGCCTCATCATGTCATATTAATCATATACCATAATTGCAATAAAGCAATTCAATTCTTTGCTGACTTCGTATAAACAATATCAGTGACCATCACATTTTATATAATATCATAGTTTTCATAAGCATAGAAGCATGTCCAGCCATTATGAACATATCAAAGTTTTCATTATGAACATATCACATTTTATATAATATCATAGTTTTCATTAGCATAAAATCATGTAGCCATTATGAACATAATTTTCTTATCAGTTTATCAAGAGGCGTGTGATATT
>LTAE01009430.1:0-18577 GCA_001647135.1 Pontederia paniculata
TGAATCTGCAAATTATCCAAAATCTCAGAGTTATCATAAAAATGAAATTGAAAATAACTCTAAAAACCTAAGACTCAAAAGAATCCTATGGGAATGGGACTCATCAATCAAACTCTCAACAACAATAACTCCATAAGAACTGGAGTAGTTGAGAAGTAGGATTAGAATCACTCTGAAATGTTCAACAATCTCACTCTGCCAAAGTTAACCAACTAAATCTGAAATAGTCAGCATTTCAGACTCCTTTGAAATCTAAGTGTTGATCAAAGTTCTGTAGGGATCTTTTAACTTAGAAATTTTCTACCTAAGGGTGGTGTGGATGATACTCTTAAATGAATCCACAGATCTTCAGAAATATAGAGTTTAGATCTAGTTGAACCTAAAAGGACCTAAGGATAAATAGGAGGAAAGCTGGTTAGAAATCCTATGATCTTCACTAAAAAAGCCCATCTCATCGCCAAGGGGTATGCATAGCGTCAAGGAGTAGATTTTGATGCATTGTTTGCACTAATAGCACGGATCGAGACCATGCAAATGCTGCTTGCTCTAGGTGCACACGGTGGTTGGCAGGTACATCACATGGATATCAATTCAGCCTTCTTGAACGGAGATTTGGCCGAAGATGTGTATGTGCAACAACCTCCTGGTTTCACCGACAACAACAATCGCGACAAGGTACTGAAGCTGAAGAAGGCACTATATGGATTACGGCAAGCACCGTGAGCTTCGAATGCTAAGTTTGATAATCAATTGCATGGGCTGGGTTTCATGAAGAATCCGCTAGAGCACGTGGTATACAGACATGATGTAGGACAAAACTTTTTGTTGGTTGGAGTGTATGTTGATGATCTCATTATCACCGGCCCGAGCAAGGTAGACATTGAAGCTTTCAAAGTGGAAATGAAAGAGAAGTTCAACATGAGTGATCTTGATCTACTGAGCTACTACTTGGGCATTGAAGTCTGCCAAAAGGAAGGTGAGATTACCATCTGTCATAGTGCTTTTGCTGCTAAGATAATGAAAAATGCAGGGATGGCTGGGTATAATCGGTGCCATACTCCAATGGAGGATTGACTTAAGCTGAGCAAGAATGGAGAAGGTGGGCCTATGGATTCAATAGAATATCGCAACATAGTTGGGAGCCTGTGCTATCTTGTCAACACACGGCCTGATTATCATACTTTGTCAGAATTGTGAGCAGATACATGGAGGCTCCTACGACCAAACATTGGACAGCGGTGAAGCGAATTCTTCGGTATTTTACATGAACAATCAATTATGATTGCAGGTACAAGAGTTTGCAAGCCGTAGAGCCTAAGTTGGTGGGGTTCAGTGATAGTGATCATGCCGAAGACATTGACGACAAGAAAAACACTAGCGGGTTCATTTACTTTTTAGACTCGAGCTTGATCAGCTGGATGTCCAAAAATGAAAAATTGTTGCACTCTCATCATGCGAGGCAGAGTATATAGCAAGTGCAATGGCGGCCTGTCAAGGAATTCTAATGAAGAAGGAAGCACCTTAAGTGAAGTTGTTAATTGACAACAAATCAGCTATTACCCTCAGTAAGAATCCAATGCATCACGACAGAAGCAAACATATCGACAGACAATTCCATTTTATGCATCACTGTGTTGAAAAAGGGAAGGTGTTGGTTGATTATATTGGCACCAACGATCAACTGGCGGATATACTGACTAAAGCTCTGGGACGAGTAAAATTTTTGAGTTCCGACAACAACTAAGTGTAGTTGAGTTGCAACGGGATTAGAGGGTGAATTATTAACAAACATAATCCCCTCTTCATACTTTCTTTTATCTTTCTATTTCTTAGTTTCTATCTCTTTAGATTCTAAAGATTTATCTATTGGTTGTTTAGATTTTCTGGTTTTTCTATGAAGGCTGGGATCATGTCCAGATTCATTAATTCATTAGATATGTATCTCTATTTATATGAATGAAACAATCGACAATAATATTCAGTTCTACACACAAAAACTCCTGTTCATCTTCTAAGTTCTCTCTCGCTGCCTTGCATCAAAGTAGCTTTCAGGAACTAATCAACAAGTTAACCTTAGTAAATAACATGTTTGATAATAAGATCCAAGTGTTATTGTTATCGATTTCATTACTTGATAGTTGGAAAATGATCATTTTCTCTTTAAATAATTTTGCTTTAGAAATAAAGTTATATTTAGAATTGTCAAGGATAACTTGTTCAATGAAGAGACAAGAAGACAAGAGCACATACTCAACAATCATCAAAAGCGATGATTGTGGGATATCGTAGGAGAAGCAAAAAAGACATTCTAATCGATTGAGGTTCAAAGGAAAATCAAAGTTTAGAAAATATGGCAAATCGGGTTACTTCAGGAAAGAGTGCAGAAAATTAAAATGTAATAAGTCACATGAATAGTTTGACGATACTAAAAAGGATAAAAAAATACATTGATAAAAACAATACTACAACAACTACATCTGGTGATATACTTTCTTAATAAAAAAATGTTTGTGTCAATGTTTTGAGTCAAGGCACAATTTTGATTATATTTATTACAGTTTCATTCCATGTTACCTTTTGGAGACATGTCTTCTCGACATAAGTAATGGTTTTATTTGTGTTAATAAAGATGAAACACATGTCTAAATCTCAAATTTTTTGCATTGAAAATATTTAATTAAAAATCAAACATAAATTATAAGTATGTGTTGAAAGATGTGAGGTATGCACTTGATGTTCATTTAAATTTGATTTTAGTTATAAAATTGGATGAAAAAGGCAACTTCAAATAGAGATGTGTAAATTTAAAAGAAGTTCACTATTTCTAACGATAGGATAATAGTACATTTTATAAGATTGAAGCACAACAGTGCATCAGAGAAGTGAATATGAATAAAGAAATATCTCCTTCAGAATTGTGGCACAAGTGACTTGGTCACATTAGCGAAAAAACATTTCAAATACTAGCTATATGAGATATGCTTTCAACTATAACAGATTCATCTTTTGGTGTATGTGTGTATCATTTAGTTGGTAAACAGCTTGAGTTACATTTAACAAAACTTCATCTAAAAGTTTGTACGTACTTGATTTGGTGTATACAGATATTTGTTATATAAAGAATAAAACTATCGGTGGTTCTATTTATTTTGTTTCTTTTATTAATGGCAATTTCTAAAGGGTTTGGACTATTTCTATAGCATAGAAATAACGTATTTGATAAATTTCAAAAAGTTTCATGCTAGAGTGAAACTAACAAAAAATTCAAGTGTGTTGAGTTAGATAATGTTGATGAATACAAAGATCCATTTGAAGTGTATTACAACACCTTCGGCATTAGGTTTCAGAATATTCCTAAGACTCCTCACCAAATGTATTGGTTATTATAGTTGATCTAGTCAACCACTCATCATTAGTACGTTTGGATGATGATGTATCTCTAAAAGTTTTGATAAAGGATCGAAGAATGTTTTATACAAGCATCCTAGAGTGTTTGGTTGTGGAGCATTTGTTCACATCCCAGCAAAAAATGAGAGATTAAAACTTGACAGCAAATCAAAATAGTGTATCTTCCTCTAGTATGAAATTTGTGAAATTGTGGGATCTTATTGATAGAAAAATTCTTGGAAATACATACATATATAAATATATATATAATGTTCTTGGAATACCTAAAGATTGATGATCTATCAAAAAATAAGGAGCCAACATTCATCAAAGATTATTTTGTTGAATCGAGTTCAATTGAAGCTTCAATAGAATATGAGACTATTCCTAAAGTTGATCAAGATAACAATAGTGAAATTAGTTCATATGCTTCAAATGTATCTTTAGATAGTCAAGCTAGTGATAATGTCGACTAGTTTATCTAACATGATGCACCAAGACCAGAAAGACAAGAGTTAAAGTGGTACTTCTCGACAAAGTACGTGTTTGTGTCTGAAGGTGGAAAATTAGAATGTTGGAAATAAGTTTTGTCACATGAGAAGAAAAAATGAATGGATGAATTCCATGTAGGAGATGCAATCTCTACAGAACTTACAAAAAGGTGAAGCTATCTAAAATCGAAAGGGAACTCATCAACAAATGGATATTTCGACTGAAGAGTGAATAAAATAATTCACACCCAAAGTAGAAGGAAAGATTAGTTATCAAGGGATTAAGTCAGAAGAAAGGAGTAAGATTTGATGAGATATTCTCACTAATGGTTAAGATGTTATGGATTCGTATAGTTCTTGAATTAGTTATCATTAAGAGCTTGAAAGCTGAGCAACTTTATGTCAAGATTTTGTTTATAATGACTTAAAAGAAGAAACTAATATGGAGCAGCTAGAAAGGTTTCAAGTGAGTGGCAAGGAACATCTAGTAATGTATATTAAAGAAAAACTATAGACTCAAGCAACCACCTCGTTAGTACTACAAGAAGTCTGAGTCATTCATGATGCATAATAAGACAAATACAGATCATTATATCTTCGTGAAATAGTTTTCACATGATAATTCAATTATTTAGTTGATATATGTTGACTTGTGTATTGTAAGTCGTGATAGAAATAAGATTGACAAGTCGAAACAAGAGTTGAGTTAATATTTTTTTCGTAAAAGATTTAACAGTAATAAAAAACATCCTTGACATGAGGGTCACTCGTAATCGAGTGCAACAGAAGTTATAGTTAACCCAAGAGAAATACAATGAAAAAATTTTGAAGAGACGACAACATTTCATCGTCGTTTAAAGTCACTTCAAGTTAAGTTCTTGATAGTGTTCAACAAGCCAAACTAAGAAATTGAAAATGAAGTATATATCATATGCATCTAAAGTCGTCAATTTGATGAATGCAATAGTTTGCATGATGCTAGACATAACATATGCAATTAGTGTGATTAGTCAACTCCTATCAAATCTTATTAGATAATATGGGGATGTAGTGATGCATGCATAATTATACATATTCTTTATATTATTTTTAGTTTATTTTTTATTATTTTATGCATAGCATGCATCATTTTTTATTTATTTTGAGTCATAAGAGTACTCAATTTGTTTACTTTTATTGTGTAGGAGGCAAGATGACGAAGAAACGAAGATTGAAAAAATGGCACTCATTTTGGAGTTAAAACAAGGTCGGAATTGCAAATTTCAGTGTACTATTTTTTTAGAAGAGATTATCACAACCATGAAACTTCATATAAGGGCCCATCACGAACCAAATCTGTAGTTTTTATCAATTTAATAGCTCATAACACCACGATCATAGCCAAAGAGGTGATCCACTTGAATATCATGGTCGTGAAAGTTATTTCACGGCCCTTGATAGTCTAGATTCAAATTTTTGAAGTTTTGATCACGGACGTGAAAGCCATTTCATGAGCCTTGACAATTTGCAGAAAGTCATGACCATGAAAGTCTTGCCATCGGTCATGAAATGCAAAATCCTCAATAAACTTAATCAAAATGCAATTTTATCAAATATTATCTTGTGCTGAAACAAAACTCCGAGAAACTATTTTTTAATTAAAATCTTATCGAATTTGGTGATTTCAACTCCAAAACTTTTGGAACTCCTAATATGACTTTGTCAAACCTTCAAACATACAAATAGAATTCTAAATATTTAATTTTCTCATGAAACAAACCTAGACTACATGAAATAAGTCTGGATCACTTTAACAAGTTTGGTTCATACGCTGCAAACTTGAAGAAGGCATCAACGTCTACATAATTTCTCAAGGAAGATTTTTGCGCAAAACTTTATTGATAAGATCATTGTTAGGTGTTCTTAGTACATAATTATTTTTCTCCTAGTTAATTTTGAAGGATGATGTTCGCTTGTAACTTTCTATTTATTTTTATGTAGTAATTTACTACAAGGGAAACTTGTTGAAGGCTTGATTCAATTGATTCTAGTTTCTTTTTCTTTAATTCTATTATGAACATGAACTTTGTGTTTAATACTTTTCATTGATTAGTGAGATCTTTTATTTAACTAGTATTCTAGATAGAAATAGTTGATTTATCACATTTATTTTGAAATTGATTTTTAACTTTAAGTTGAAGCATTGCATGTCATACCTTAATAGCATCTTGAAGATGAATATTTAGGTGTGTGGTCTATTAGATTGACATCTTGGAGAGAAATGATCAATAGTTTAAGAAATACAATTTAATACCTCTTAATCTAGAAGATAAGATTGACATCTGTGGATAGAAACGATCAAGTCCATCTAGAATTAAGATAATTGATTCACCTTGAAGAGAAAATCATATCTTAGATAGTTCCTAATCCATCTAAGAGTTTGAATTTAAATTATTATTCGATTAACTTGGTGGTAAAGCAAAGTTTATTCTTATCTTACCTCATCCTAAATTAGAGTTTAATATCATCGAAAAAAATTTCTTCTTATCTTTTAAAAATATCCAAAACTCATATTATCTTCTATTAGTTACTAAGATTAGATAGATAATTAATATTAATACTTGTGTGAACAATACTTTACTCATTTTTTATTACTTCTTACGATTAGTGCACTTGCTAACGATAATTTTCTAAACTCTTAGCAAACATCAAGTTTTTGGTATCATTGTTGGAGATTAATCAATTAACTTCTTGTTATAGTTTCATTGACTATTTTAAGATTTTTTTTCTTTTACTTTCACTTTTCTTTTCTGTAAGTTTTTTTGGGTTTCCCCCATAATATTCGGGCTACTAGTCCCAACTAATCTGTGTCACCCGGGGTCGAACACCTGACTATGTTGGATGAAGCTCCCAACAAAAGATTTTTGTGTACAAAGGACTCTGTGTAAGTTGTTTGGGATATATCTTTTGTACACAACATGTTCATCGATGCTCACATCTTATCCTCGAATGGAAAAAAAAGCAACAAAAACTCATTCCACAAGCAAATCCAAAGACACAAAACAAAGGAAAATCTATTAAGCATGATGGAGTCCAACACGAAACAACACAAAATCAAAATAGATCCAAGATGCATCAACAATCTCAACAAAATGATTTCTCGATTGACCCATTAGTCATACTCATACATAGGATGTGTATTGTTTGACAAAATTTTTTGAGCAAGAAAATTTGATTCAATGAATAGAAAAGTAAATTTCATATATATAAAGAAATACAACAAAGATACATATGATATCATCACTTCATTGCTCGAGATTATACCATCAATTGAGTCAAAGGTCAATCTCGAAGATATGATTGATCACTTCACATAACTATTGAAAAGAAACTACGCATGCAAGACCAACTCATCATCAACTTGAAGGCATAATTGACACAATTGAAAAGTCAACACAATGTTAATGAAGTGTCGCTTCCTATTCCACAACCATTAGATATTCAATTGAAATCTGATCATGAAAGAAAAACTTGATGCATCAGAGAAGCAAGTTGTGCAATTGGCATCTCAAAATGTTAAATCTCACACGGGCCACAATGTTAAGAGTTCAACAATTTTCATGAACTTGTGCCACTAACATAACTCTTATGAAAAACTAGAGACCAAGAAGAAACCAACAAAAAAGGACATGGACCACTCACTTAATATCCTAAATAATTACCTCCAAAATTACTCAATGAATAATTTAAATTAAGTTAATTACTCTATTTGGAATTAAATTTAAGTTTGTTATGATTTCTTATTTGTATTTGAGTAATCTTCTTAATTTAGAAATAAATTGAGTAAACTATACTTTAAGTAATCCAAAGTATAAGAAATTATTTATATTGTTCTATTTTCTATTGCAATTATCAAGTTTAAGGTAATTGAGTCCTTCTAAATTTTTTGAATATTGATTTTAGTATAGTTTAGTTCAACTCAAGTTAATTTACTTAATTAGTTCTACACTAATTCCATTTAAGTGCCTAATTGATATTTTTGTCTTTATCCTCAAAGTTGCCTAAGTTTATTTAATTAATCTTAAGATAATTCATGTGATTAATATATTAATACATATTCTATTTTCTCACCTAACCGACCTATTAATTTATGTGGCCAACTTACCATATGAGTATTTTGGCCAAACACATTTGCTAGCCAATGAGGTCCTTTCTTAGCTTTAACCTTATCAAAAATATTTACGGACTTTGTTACTCACCTAGAAATTGCCACATTAAGCTTCTATATACATGAACATGTAATGTTATCTTTCAAAAACATTTTTGGGACCTTGTAGCTTAAAACAACAAACTTAGAGTTGTTAAGAATATAAATATAAAGATGATGTTCTTCCTATTGGCTTAAGATTTTAGATTTGATGGTAGAATATCTAATTTAACATGGTATTAAAGTCAAAAGTCCTAAGTTCAAACTCCAACATTGCTCGTATTAAAAGTTAATTTTCTCCCTTATTTATCCATGTGTTGGTCATTGGGTTAGACCAAAGTTGTCAATGACCCACACATGAGGAGGAATGTTAAGAATATAAATATAAAGATGTTACTTTTCTTATTGGCTTAAGCTTTTAGGATTATTGGTAGAACACCTAATTTAACAAGAGTTAAGGTAAAGAAAAAAAAAAACCTAAAGAGTAATAAGCTAAGCACAAGGTATGTATGATGTGGATTCAATTTATTTTTTTATTGCTAGTATGCTTTAAAATTTTGTTTAAAGTTGAATAATTAAGTTGTTTGGATTTATAGGGAATTAAATCAAATAGTAAAAAAGTGTGAAATTGAACTGGGAAAACATATTTTTAATTGTGATTTAGGTAGTTGAATGTTTACCTCATCAATAATATATCTTACAATGCTTCACAAATTATGAAATGACCTCTTAGAAGTCTGGTTCCCATAAAATAGAGAATTGTCTCAAAATAAAATGTGTTAAGAAAGTTATGGATTAATTAGTGTGTATAGGCTATCTGATCAAAATGAATACGCAGGCCTCCTGATTGAAATTTGCACTATATATTGTGTACTCGATGATAAACTATGAAACTAGGGATATGAAGCTTTATAGAAAAAGTGTTCCAATCCAAGTGGAATGAACTCAAAATCATAAGTCTAGTGGAAGTTATGAGTACACAAGTTATACATATCAATTTTCAGATTTATAGTTAGAACACTAAAACATCTATAATTAATAAAATTTATATAAATAAATATTGATGTAGAAACATTTGAAATTAATATATGTTAAAGGTCCCAGAGTTTACATTTAACAAAAAAAATTTCATCATATTTGAACTTATATAGTGAAAACTAAAAATAAATCTTTCAATGTGTGGTCATTTGCCAAAATGTATTGTTGGCTTAATTGATTAACTAGTTTATCTTAATTACTGCTAATTACTTGTTTTATGATAAACTATAAAAAATCAATTATTTGTCTCATTAATAATTGCTCATTATATTAATTATTTGAGATTAAGAATTGATATGAGTTGTTAAGAATGAGTTATACATCATTGTTTCAAGTGATTGAAATTATGAAATGTTATATATGTAAGTAATTGCGACTATTGAATTTTGATGAATATTTATTATGAATTATGCTTAATATGTTCTAAATGTGAATTTTAAATTTCAGTGTGTATCATGTGACCCTATTTGTTTCAATAAAATTATGATAATTGAAATATTATGTGGCACAATAATGATAAAATTAGAACTAAGTGCCACACATAATAATATGTGGGTGTCACCTCTAGAATTAATCTTTAGGATTCCAACTAATGTAATCATTATGTGTCTCAAATGAGCAAGTTTTTCTTAATAATAGTCCAAAGAGAGGCCTATGGTGCACTGATATGTGATGTGATAATGTAGTTTTAGCGTTGAATATGATAAGTAAAAATAACAAATGGAAAGAAAAAAATGTGAACATTCTATATGATTTTATATTATCTATGTAAGAAATTTTATGTGTTTCTAAAATGGAAAATTGTGAATTATGGATTTATATGTTTAAGGATTGTATAATGCTTATATAATTTCCTTGTGTTTTATATAAAGAAGATTTTATGTTCATTTAACATTTGAGATTTTTAAATTATATTATATGCATTTAAGTTTGTTTATTGATCAGGTTAAGAGATGATGGGTGGTAGTTGATGTTCATGATGTTACATTGCACATGGAACGAGTCATCAATCAATAGAATACATTTTGAGTTCTATAGTCATTTTGGATATGTTGTTGTTTTTGTACATGTACAACTATATATGAGTATGTTGTGACCATTGTACCATATGAAAAAAAAAATATTTTGGGTTGTGATCTGAAATATTTTTTTGTGTTGTTTGTTTTATCTATTATGATATATGTGAAGTTTAAATCTTATTACTGCAAAACCTATATATAAGTCTATTATAGATTATGTGTCTATGATGATGGTCCGAACTTTCGAGATATGTTATAGATAGATATTGCTCACTCGATTGTTTAAGTCGTTACAGTATCACATTCAATGTTGTCCATGTCCATTTCCACACAACTCGTCTCGCATATTGCATTGCAACACAAAGCTTATTTATTTGGAAGCGGCCTAATCTAATGACCAACTTTGGCCTCTACCAAAATTGCACAGATTTTCATAAAAACATGGCACGTCCTCCTTTAAGTGTTATGTGTCAATATATGAAATTACCATATTTGATAGAATTTTGGCATCATCAAAACGATCCATATTTCCCTCAAAACGGATGCATTCATCCCATCTTCTCTAATTATGTCGCCAAGATCTAGACCATCACCAAGTCGCAATGGGCCATTTCAAATGTGACATGATGCATTTCTCTGAAAACATGGTATGTGTGAACCTCACGCGGTGCATGCCCTTGCTTCAGCAACAATCTTTTGAGGCACATATGGCATGCCCATTTAAATAGTCTTTTTGTTAACTTTAATTGGTTCGGTGTTGTTAATATCATAGGGCCCAGATACGAATTGACATAGCATGCTTAGCCACGATCTGCTTGTTGATTCAATCGGACGTGGTCTGACTTATCCATAGATTCAGATAGACACGAATTACATGATCTACTCATGATTTCATTTTTTTCTCAATGCACCTTGGAACCCGCCTCAGCACTATTAGCATCATCCCACCTATGCGGCTCCCTCCTAATTGAAGGTAACTTACGTGGTGTGACACATCTTTGAGTTGGTGCGGTATCTATGCGATGCCAGCTTATGCAGTGTTGCATGCCCATGCAATGCCCTTCCTATGTGGTGTCACACACCCATGTTGTGACGCAAACCCAAATGGAACTTCACACCTATGCAGCACTAGTTTGCATGGCACCACACGCTCGTGCTATTCCAATCGCCTCCCCACTTGGTGGTTCTCAATGGAATTATCGTTGATACCTTCTCTTCGCTCGATATTGGAGGATCGTCAATGAACATTAATCTCTGATATCAATTTGTTATAAATGGTACCAATGCATATAAAATTGGCACCAATTTATTATAGATGTTGGACGAGAGAAAATATCATACACAAAGAAAGATATACATTTTTAAAAGGTTCGCTCACTAATTGGGATATGTTCTCGGGTAGAAACAAAATATAGTCAAAATAGGGGATTTACAAACAGACTATCCATGAGCCCCACATTAAGGAGGGTCAACATGAATCCCTAAACCCTCCAATGAGCTCGCCAACAAATGGGACGCATAATCCCCCCAACCAACAAGATGGGACACATATAAAGGGTATCATATGGAGATTAACCTATTCGGATGCCTTTATAAGATTATGTTTGTCTTATTTATAACCTTTTCAATTCAAAACTCTTATCCTATAGATGCACACAATTCTAAATAAATTGACAAAGAGTCCAAAACAAATAGGTTACAAATCTCACTTCAAAAACTAAACTTGTATATGAATTGTAGTCAAATTAAAACAAATAGATGGAATAAGAAAACTTATTCATAATCAAATAAGAAAATAAAGTCTCTAGTAAATTGGAAATATGATACTATAAGATAGAAAGCTCCCATAGGAATTTGATGCGAGAAATCTATAGCGAGAAAGCTAGCAAGAGCATTAATTAGAAAAATCAAGTAATAAAGTGACGAGTAGAGTGTCGATCTCATGAAGACTAATCTAATCTCCTAACCTCATATGTTGTTTGAAATTGAAAAGAGTTTGAATTGAAATGGAATTTAATAATGAAAATTTAAAAAGATGAATTTTGTGCAAAAATGTATTTTTATCAAATTCACGAAGAAGTTAGGGTTAACACTTGTATCCTCATAGTTGTCTCTTGAGTTAAAGAGTTAAAATAAATCTGAACAATTATAATGAAAGAGTTGTGTTAAAATTATAAGACTCTAAAACCAGATGAGTTATCTTAAACTAATATTAAATCAAAACAATTTGAATCTAGATCAATTCCCAATTAAACTAATTTAAGATGGGTGAAACAACAAATGTTAGTTATTAACAAAATATAAACCAAGTGAGATAATAATTCATAGATTTTTGGGTTCCAAGTCAGAAACAAAATATAACTTGCAATTAAATAAATCAAACAACTTGAAAATATGAAGAACACATCTCACATTGCGTCCGAGAATAGACCACGTTAGGTATGAACTTGTTAGGGGATTTAGCAATGTGACCCATGTTTGATTAAAATGTAGTTCATGTTTTCGCAATCAAAAAAGATATGCAATTAAACTAATATTAAAAATTTGTAGTTATCTGAATCATTGGCAAAGCATGACAGTTCTATTTACTATCGAAGGAATTCAAATTATAAAGGAACTTGTCAAAATGTGACTAGAATTATGTATGAATTTAGTTTTTGGAGTGAGATTGGTAGTATATCTATTTTGAATTTTTTTTCTATTTATTTGGGATTTTGTTTATTTTTAAAATTTATAAGATTTTTTTTCAATTGATGTAGGAGTCCTTGGATTCAAGATTCTATAATGTAACCTCATCTGACATCCCTATTTAGGCCCTATCTAGGCAGCTTAAATTGCTAGTCAGTCAATGAGCCAATGATCACATGAGATTCATGTTGAACTTTCCTACAAGGGCCTCTAGGATAGTCTCTATGTAAATCTTCAACTCTGAATAATTATTTTCCAAATTGAAAATATATCTCAATTGAAGATGAACCTCATTGTAGTATGTCTTATGATATTTTTTCTCATCCCACATTCATAACAAACTAATATCAGAACTCTATATTTCGATACGATAGATAACACTATTCATGTGAGATTTGAGATTTTGGTGAGAAGTTATAAATAATACATAAATGTATCATCTTCTTTTCTCTCTTTCTCATTTAAGAAATAATGATACTAATGGTACAAAGAATCATCTGTGAATCTTGTGTATATTTTTCTACATCTAATTCATATATCTTTTACTTGATATCCAACAGATTCGTAGGGCGATGATGTGTGCCATGGAGGTCCATGAAGCTGCTACGCCCGCTCACTGAGTAGCATGTTCGGCATCTACTAACCCCAGGTCCAATAGAAGCAAGCCGCCCAATTCAGCAGCAATAATGTAAGTAGCAAAACAATGAATAGTGACCCTCAGGGAACAATAATCCCACAGGCAACAGTTGGATGATACATCGCAAGCAGCTTGCAACTGATATTTCATGTGTTATATGAGGAATGTGATGCATTTGTGTAACAAAAGCAAGCAAGCATTGTAATTCCCCAAAAATGTGCTCCGCCATGCAGACGAATTGACATTCGGCATGCACACGGAGTGGTCTCCACATGCTACGAGACAATAAATCTTGACTTGATCATTGACAATCATGGTCAAAATATGAGAAATAAGAATATTATGAAAGAGATAAATCGACATGGGAGAAAAATCAGCGAAGGACTTATAAGATCTTGACATATGAACAGATCAGCGGAAGACACATAACCTTGATTAAAAGATAACATAATCCAAGACTTGAACTTTAAACATACAATTTGTCCTTAAAGGTCACTTGACATTAACAAAACATACATCCGCTTGTCGAAGGCAATACATAGTCTTTACAACATGATAGAAAAAGAAAGACAACAACATCAAGGAAGTCATCAATTCTAGAGCAAACACATCAAGAAAGTCAGCGACTTACGAGAAGCTCAAGTCGAATATTGTGCTTCGAACCTGAAATCGGAAGATTCATCAGAGATTTAAGGAGAGAAGTGGCAATGGCTGACAACAGGAATGCCAAAATCATAGTTGACAATGAGGAGAAAGTCCAAATGACGATGAGGGACTATGCGGCTTCGAAATACATGAATGATGAATCTGGAATTACACTTCCAATCATCAATGCCAACAACTTCAAGATTAACCCAGCCATAGTGAGGATGATCCAATCTTCACAATTTGGTAGAGGATTCAACGAGAGCCCTCATGATCATCTGGATTGTTTCCTGAATATTTGTAGCACTTTTAAGTGCAATAACGTCTCTGTGAATGCAGCATGTTTATGTTTATTTCCATTCTCTTTATGCGACAGCTTTCATTTGGCTTAAGACTTTGCCTACAAGATCGGTAACTACTTGGGCACAGTTGGTAGAGGAGTTCATCAACAAGTATTGCCCACTACAAGGTTGCCAAGCTAAGAAACGAATTGAGGTCCGTCAGGCAGGACGATGACGAGATGTTGTTTGAAGCATGGGATGGATTTAAGGAACTCCTAACAGGGGTGCCTGACAACCGGATTCCATTGTGGGAGCTTATGGAGGGCTTTTACAATGAACTACTGGAAGCCTCAACTGGAGGCACGGTCATGGGCAAGAAGCACCTAGATGAAACTTATGAACTTATCGAGGTTGTAGTACTAAATTCCTGGAGGACCAAGAGATCAATCCTGAAGAGAGGTGTGCCAGCGTGACCAATGATGGAGTAGTGGCTCAGCTAGAGTCACTCAACAAGAAGTTCGACATGTTCATGAATATAACAAATGCAAGTGGCACAAGTGGAGGATCAAGCATCGAAAATCCTGAAGATAATTCCTTAGAGGAAAATATATTTGAGAATGCTAACTTTGTTTCAATTTTTTTCCCAAGGAACCAGCCTTTAGGAAACAATTATAATCCCAACTAAAGGAACCACCCGAACTTTTCGTGGAGACAAAATCCAGGGCAGCAACCTTCACAACAAGGCTATCATAGGCAGCAATATCAACCTCTACAGAAGCCATCACTTGTAGAAAACAAGAGCAACCTGAAAGAGTTGATGACCAAATTCATGACAACTATGGAGGTGAAAGTCAGCAATCAGGATATAGTTATTTGGAATTTAGAGATGCAAGTTGGGCAGATGGCCAACATCCTTGCTGGGCGCACACCTAGATCGTTGCCCAACAACATAGAGAAGAATCCGAAGGAAGAGGCTAAGGCAATCTCCCTTAGGAGCAGCAAACAATTGAGTAAGAGAGGTGAGGAGAGTAATGAGCAACAGCCTGAGATCGAAGAAAATCTTGCACCAACTACCAACTTGGAGAAAAAGCAATTAATTTCTAGACCATTCAAATTGGGGGATATCATATCCTCAAAAATTTCGCAAAGAACAACTCGATAGGAAATTCTCTCATTTTCTTGCGATATTTAAATAATTGCATATTAGCATTCCCTTTTATAAAGCACTGCAGAATATGCCTAGTTACGCAAAGTTTCTCAAGGATATTTTGACCCTCAAAAGGAAAATTGAAGCTGAAGGAGTGGTGAAGCTTACACCGCAATGTTATGCAGTTTATCAACATCAATTACCACCAAAATGAAGGACCCAGGTAGCTTCACTGTACCATGCACGATTGGCGAATATCGCTGCGTTAAGGCCCTGTGATTTGTGGGCAAGTGTTAATTTAATGCCATATTTTGTCTTTTTGAAGTTAGGTTATGGAGAATTAGAGCCAACTTCTTCAAATGGCTGATCAATCCATCAAGAAACAGAAAGGACTACTGGAGGACACCCTCGTCAAAGTAGACAAGTTCATCTTCCCAGCAGATTTCGTCGTGCTGGAAATGGATGCCAAGGAGGAGGCACCAATCATATTAGGAAGACCTTTCCTGGCAACAGGAAATGCACTCATTGATGTTCATCCGGGAAAGCTCACTTTCAAGATAGATGAAGAGGACTTAATATTTGATGTTCATAGTTCTATGAAACATGCCATTGATTATTCTCCCTGTTATAACATTGATAGTTTTGAAGATGATAACACTGATGATGTTAAATAGATTGTGTTAGATACGCTGCAGGAGAATCTCAAAAATGATGAAGAGTTTTTGGACATTGACGAAACATCGAAGCTTGAAGAGGAAGAGAAACCCAGCCATGAGGAGCAACAAAGTTTGGCAAAAAAGACGGCTTCACCACCAAATCCTCCTGAACTAAAGGAACTTCCAGCACACCTCAAGTACGCATTTCTGGAGGGAGATGCATTTCTAGTGATTGTATCCTAGAAATCACTGCAGACATAGAAGAACAACTCTTGACAATCCTGAGAAGACACAAGTCAGCTTTGGCATGGTCGATCGTAGACATAAAGGGCATATCACCGATGATATGCATGCACAAAATTTTAATGTAAGAAGACGTTAAACCTTTTGTTCAGTTTTAGCGAAGGCTCAATCTTACATTGAAAGAAGTCGTAAAGAAAGAGGTAATAAAATTGCTTGATGCAGGGGTAATCTACCCAATCTCAGACAGTCTATGGATAAGTCCAGTTCAGGTGGTGCCTAAGAAAGGAGGCATCATGGTGGTGAGCAATAAAAACAACAAATTGGTGCCTCAAACAACTGTGATTGGATGGTGCGTGTGTATTGATTACCGCAAGCTGAACGAAGCCACACGTAAGGACCACTTTCCTTTTCCTTTTATTGATCAAATGCTTGAGCGTGTTTCAGGTCATCAGTTCTACTGTTTCCTGGATAAATGCTCTGGCTACAATCAAATTGTGATGGCATCGGAAGATCAGGAGAAGACCACGTTTACATGCACGTATAGGACCTTTGCTTACCTACGGATGTTGTTTGGACAAATACTCTGGCTACAATCAAATTGTGGTGATGAAGATACATAATTTTAATTTATTGCGAATTCAATATGATTCGACGGCCAGAAAAATTCCTATTTGTTCTGAGGTTCTTAGGATTTGTTTTGTAGATATTTTTGAGGATTTTGATGTGTTTTAAGTGGAGTTTTATCATAACCTTCCATCGAGAAGCATATTTGATCGAAGAGTTCTCGTACATTGTGATTTAACCTTTAGGAAAACCCTAGAGTATAAAAGAATTTCGTCTACAACATTTGAGGGGATGCTAGGAGTCGTCAACTAGTGCAATCACGCCAGAGAGTAGAGGTTATTCTGAAGGATGCTGAGGAGAAGACGAAGCAAATATCAGTTAAGGAGTTGTTCAACATCTTCCCAACGTCCTAAAGAGTATACCTTCGTTCCAGTATATGTTGAAATAAACTTTACTATGTTGTAATCTTTGTATATCTCTGGATAGGTTTGAGTTGTAAAGAATGCTTATTTAGGGTTAGAACTTGTTTACTTTGTCACAGATTTTGATTAAAATTTTAGTTTGCTTTTCATGAATATGTTTGCTTGGAATTTTTGTGAATCTGAGTTTGATCGTTAACTGTGCAGTGTGATCTTTCGTTTGTGTGCGGTCTGTAGGTTAACCCGTTAAGGGTAATTTAATAGTTTATAAAATTACTTGCATGCATCCTTTGTGTGTAATCTGGAAAATAGATCCGTTAAGGAGTATTGGATAGATTATCTCATATGTATAGTTGCCATAACTGTTAAGGAATGTCGTAGTTATAAGTATTCCTAATATGTCTGAAAAGTTAACTTGTGAGCATAAAGCGTATATAACTATTTTCCATGAGAGTACTAGTTCTAATTCATATATATCTTTCATCCAGGCCCTAGTCATCATCCATTCACCATTGTAATTATCATTTTTATACATTTAGTTTCTAAGAAATCCCCCATTCAACAATCTTATGTCCATCTCCTATTAACCTCTATGATCACAATGTTACTTTAGTTCCTCGTGGGATCGACAAACTTTATTCTAAACTCTTTATTACTTGAACGACTAATGCACTTGCTAGTATTGATTTGCATGTGTTCGCATTTTTCGTATCAAACACTCAATGTTTGCAATATTAAATCATGAGCATAATTATCATGTGGCATAAACTATATAGACATATAAAAAAATAGAGCGGCTACGATTTCATAGCATCCTCTATTATTAAAATTAGGCTGCTACGGGTGAAACTTGGGTGCACTATGGTCATGTGAATTGCGCTACAATTGGACCTGTTATGAAAATTGGCGAGAGAGAGAAAATCACACACAGAGAAGACACACAAATTTACGAGGTTCACCCTTAATTGGGCTATGTCCTCAGGCGGCGACTGGAGTTCTTTCTTTGATGTGGTAAAACAGCAGATGATACAAGATACAGAATAACTCAAACCCTAGGAAGTTTATATATGGACTCCCAATACAAAATAGGAAACATAAGCCCTAAGGTTGTCTAGGTTTCGGGGGCTCCGCCCCCAAGCCCCCGCAGGGGGATCCCCTTGGATTCCCCCTACACCC
>LTAE01009431.1:3172-18575 GCA_001647135.1 Pontederia paniculata
ATATATATATATATATATATATATATATATATATATATTATTGTGTGAAAGTCATGATTGTGAAACTAAAATTGAATATGTGTAATCAATTACATCATGATATAAGAAAAGACAGGTAATAGAACTTAATCATATGATTGACTAGGTTCTCTAATTGTGGATTTATTTGAACGTGAAAGACTCGACGAGGTGGAGTGTAGCCGAGGTGAGTGGATTCCACGAACTTATATACAACCACATCATTAGTGGTCCAGTTAGTCATCTATTTAGCTCGTGTGATTAATTATGTTAATTAATTATGTGAATTCTTTTGAGCTATTGTTATGATGTGTGAAATTCAAATTTTCAATGTTTTTATGAATATTTTGCATGATATTCATGGATTCAATAGTTTTAATGTTAGTCTCTTCTGATGGACTTTTTCAAATGTGGTCGAGCTACGGCTCATGTAGTTGAGGTAATCTACATAGGGCGATGATGTGGTGCTCATAGTTAGCGAGTGGTGTCATAACACTTGGACATTTGGATCATGCATGACATGTTTTATCTTGCGTGTTGATTGGCAAGTATTTTCCTATTAGATGATGCTCTATATGATTTGATATATGTTTATCGGTTGCGAAATGATTCTGAATGTGATTTCTATTTGGATGATTTTTCGACTTTCATATTTTGTCAAATTTTTATCCTCATCGAGTTTTATGTGCTCACCCCTCTTTTTGTTTATTTTTATACTTGTAGGTGAGGAGGAGACGCTCCTCAAAGATTGCTGCTACATTTGCATATTCACAGGGCAATTTAAAAGGAAAAATAAATAGTTTTATGTGTATATGATAGATTAGAGAGAATTAATATTTTGTTTATTCTTTTCTATTCTTTCATATCATAGATTGTTGCCTACTTTCGTGAATCATATTACCTCTCGGCGTCATGATTATGATGGGGTAATGGACTCCCCTCGGGCATCTGGCCTATTTACTTTGGTTACATTTTAGTTGAATTTTACATATATGATCCGAGCTTTACCCATTTGTTATATGTACATGTCACATGGACATATTTTTAGCAAAGATCATGTTAAATTTTTTTTACAATTCCTAGAGTTATTTTTATTTTCTACCTGTTGGTATTTATTATGACCATTGTTCATTAGAATTCGAATTTAAATTAGTAAAATATCGTAACACCTTGTCACGACCCGGACGACGAGTTCAGGGTGTGACATATCTTCTTAACAACATGGATTATGTTATGAATATGAATTATCCTTTATTGTAACATACAATTATAAATGGTGTACCATATGCATGAATAATAATAATTAAAACTAAGTTGATAATATGAAGATGAACAAACAAACAAAATTTGGGTGTACAAAGGGAATTAGGATTCCGCTGAAGCATATAAGATTAGCCCTAATGATTTAAAGAGGGGCAAGAGAATCAGCCCAGACTTCTAATTCAGAAATTTAGTATGTATGAAGAAGTTTAATATAAAGAAAATTCAGGATGTACATAGATTATCTCAGGATCAAGAAAAAGTAAAAAATCAAGTAAGTGGCTTTTCATGGACCTGTAATTTGCCAAGTATTTTCTTGGCTCCCTGGAATTGTGCCTTGAGCTATGCATATGGAAATAAGCAGCAGGTGGTGGATCTCGCAAGGCTGCCTTGATCGAATATAATGCTTTTGAGTTTTTCCTGGCAAAACCTAAGTTGCCGAGTTGTGATAACGGACATCTTGAGCACCCTCGAAACTAGTTGCAAATTGATGACAGGAATTAACATCTCAATATGGAGTTCATCACATGAACTAGTCATCACCTTGCGGTTCTTCAGCAACTCCTTCAGTTTTACTTTTTTCTTCAAGAATGAAAGAAAGGTCCCTTTGTTAATGTTCCAAAAGATTGCATTCGCAAGAACAATTCAACTTGTTACTTACAACTCAAGAGGTTGACAAAAACTTATTTCTAACTTCTGCAAATGACAATCTACAACTCAATATAAACACCAAAAGAATCTACAACATGATACCAGTAGCTTTCTAATTTCTAATTTGTTGTCAGTTTTTAGAAAATTTATTAAATCATGTTCAGAGTAACTTCTATTTGGAGTCTTGGACATGTAAGACTTCTTTTTATTTGAGGTATGCCCCCCACAAAAGAAGGAAACTGAAACCATTTTGAAAATCACAACAGAAATAGGTACTTACATGCAAAGATGAGAAAGTTTACAGAATATATGCAAGTCGCTGAAGGGCAAACCTTTCTGATACGTGAAGACAAACTATTCCAATTGTGTTCAATAAGTCATACATAGACAATGGAAGAACAATCATTGACTTGGATAGACAAACACAACCAGTTGAAGCTACAATAAAACACAAACACTGGCTGTTACTATAATAATGGACCTTCACCAGCTACAAGCAGGAACATGTACCAAGGAAATAGACATTACTAGAAAAGAAAGTCTTTAGAAACCAAAGATGTGCACCCTAACTAATTTTGAATGACAGAAACAAGGACTAATTGATCAGGATTCTTAGAGGTATATCATTCAAATATTGCAGAGCTGATACCCATTTTATTTCATTTGATGCATCTACTGAATTTAGGCTTAACAACAAGACTAGAAACTGTAGCTCGAATGCAAGGCTTACCATACAAGTGTTTTGAACAAAGCAAATCAATATGGATACTTTATTTTTCAGAAAATAAATAAAAATGAATTCAATTGAAGTTTAATGGACAAACAAAAAAGAGTGAAGTTTAGTTCTTCTAACCTTATGGGTCTCGTTCTTGATTTGACTCCAAAGTTTCAGGTCTCTTGGGTCTTCCACTGGACAACCAGTCCACGGGAGTGTATCCTTGGAGTTGGTGGCTTCTTGTCATCTGTCCTGATAAAGGACCAAAATGCTCTTATAGCACTCTCAATGGCGTCCAAGAGTTTGTTTGCTGTGAGCACTTCATCTCTCTGTCCTCCTCTCGCAGTATATGCTGAAATTTCAAAGCTTGATTAGATAATGTTATTCTCAGTTTACTACCAGGAAATGATTAAGAATGTCCACTTCTATATCAGAGACAACAATGCAAGTAACGATTGGAGCTAAAGACTTTCAGAAAGAAAAAAAAATGCAAACAAACGTTGTCTGAAGAAGCAATTTAAAGAGCCTCAATTCTTATTCAGTACCTAAAACCTCTGGAACTTGGAGCAGAGTTCTGGTGGAGAATCGACTGTCAGCATAATTCCATAACCTCTCACCGCAAAATTTCTCATTCTCAATTAATCGTTCCACTAGTGTCTGAAATTGCTGAAACTTGCCTGCTATAGTAATATCAAAACTTGTTAAACTTGGATCCTGGACGAGTATAATGTCCTCAACTTTTCTGTACTGGTAATGAAGAGCTTCCCAGCATAAGCATGTCTACCCGACATAGACGACTTCGAAGTCGCTCTCCAAACACTTGGCAAGCTTCCTGTGAGCAGGTCCTCGGTAAGAGAGTTCCAGATCATCGATGCTCTTATGCAAACTGGCACTCCCCAGGGTAATGTTCCAAACAACACCTGCAACAATATACTCATCAACAAGGCAGAGGAGAAGGAATACATTTCACACACAGAGATCACACAATTTCCCCTGGCAGGCACGAAGCCAAACCATACAGCTGCTGTTTTGTGCAGAGATTAAAACTCAGCGTTCCAAAAAAATTTTAGTTTATCATTAACTAGGATTAGTCTTAGAACAAAGAAGAAAATAAAAACAATTCTTCCATTCTCTATGTCATCGAAACAGATGCCAAATTAGTTTAGCCAAATGAGCTTTGTACATTTCAAAGAACAATACAAAAGGAAGCTAATTACGCATAACAATAACAAGAAGAAGGCTTCCCAGAAAAGAAATTGAAGGCCAGAAACTAAAACTGCATTTTTTAAGCATGACAAATCCTAGACAGTTGATATACGAATTAACAAAGTACATTTTTTTGAAAGGGATTAACACCAAGTACATACTTACTATACTTCTTCTTTCAGCATTCAGTTGATCGAACCATGCAACCTTCTCCGCGTAGCTCGCGTAGAATCGATTGTCTTCTTCTACTTCTCTCCTGTTGCCATGGTCATAGCGCTCTTGTGTGACCTCCTGGACGGACCGCTGTGAGACGCGCGATCCGTAGAACCGATCCACTTCTTCCGCCTCTCTCCTCTTTGTGTGGCCTAATTCATGTACAGCCTCCGGAACCGATCGCGGCAAAATGCGCGACCCCTGGAACTGATCAGCTTCTTCCACCTCTCTCCTCTTTCTGTGGAGTAATTCAGGTGCAGCCTTCGGGTCGGATCGCTGCGAGAGACGAGACCCATAGAACTGATCGATTTCTTCCACCTCTCTCCTCCGACGGCGTGATTCATGTGCGGCCTCTGCGACGATTCGTGGCGAGACGAGTCTCGAGAGCGGTGGCGAGTAGTATGCCTCCTCTTGATCTGCCTCAGTGGCATGAGTGACTTTGTCCTGAAACCCTCTTCCCATCTTCTTGCTTTGAGGGTTGCATCTGAGGGTTCTCTTCTTCGTAGTCTTCTCTTTCTATGACAGGCACATTTCTATCGAATCTGAAGCTAAGCGTTCCTAAAAGAAATGGCTCCGTAGCAGATTTCGGATCTTTTTTCTTCTTCGTTGTTGTTGCTAATGCCAAATCCTCGGCCTGCTGTTGCAACACAGGAGAAACATCTTCCAGCAGAAACAAAGTTTTGGTCACTTGCTCGTCTCCTCCTTCCAAAAGAGGAAGACAATCCTCGTAGTCGTCGTCCTCGTCCTCGTCTTCCTCCTCTTTGGCAAGCACCAGAACTCTCAAACCAGAGGAGAAGGGAAGAACGATGTAACCACCAATCTGCGCGTCCGACGCTCGAGAAGGGACGTCGTGAGACAAAGACGATGAAGCTTCTGCACTGGTCCGCGAACGTGTTGACGCCTCTGCCCATCAGAACGATCGCACCGCCGACGGTTCTGAAAGGAAGCAAGATGATGAACAACAGCCACCGGCCGATGAATCGGGCGAGGTTGATCAGAGGGCAAACTATGAGAAGGATGGGGTGGATGAAGAAGCTGAGGTGCTGCCAGCGATCGAATCCTGCGTCCAACCGGAGGACGTCTTCGACGAAGTGCCACGTTTGCCATTACTAGCTGCCAACACCTCCTTGTAGGACTCGATAGATTGAGTCAGATGTTGCAGAAGCGACGGCAGTAGCAACTCAGCTTGCATGCATGATAGTTCCTTTTCTTTCTTTTTTTCCGTACGGTAGTAGTTTGCTTTCTACTACCTAATCAGCACGGCAAATCCACTATAAAATCCAGGTCCTGTCATGTCACTGGGGAGGATCTGTGAACGTAGAGTCTTGGAAGTTGCAACAATTTTATTGTGACTCGCAAATCCACTATAAAATCTAGGTCCTGTCATGTCCTTATTATGTACTTGAAAAGAATATTATTGTTCGGTCGGGAAATAATTTATCTATTTGGCAGTACGAATTTAGTCAACGTCATCAACTTTTCATAAAAAAAAGGAAAAGAGACTTTCAAATTTCAAGCTTCAAAGTCAATTGGTCGGAAGAATTGTCCGCTTATGGATCATTATAATTCATAATTTAAATTTTATATTGTCCACGCTGAATAAGATTAAGATTAAAATTTTATCCTCTTAATTCATCTAATAAGATTCACAACATTTATTGTAAAAAAAAATAGAGATAAATATATCTCATTTTTCATTTTTCATATAGATTAAACTTATTTTTGTTAGATTAAGAAAATGAGACTATCTCATGAATTAAAAAAAGTTAGTCCATATAAAATAACTTTACAATCAAACAAACGATCCCTAAAAAATTAATTACCTGTAATTAAAAAAGAAAAAGATTAATTGCCAACTTCTCCAAAGATTAAACTTCTTTTTATTGGTTCATGCACAAGTTTTTTTTCGTCAATGATACATATTAATTATTACAACATAACCAGTTTGATTGGTCAATCGTACATCGTCACACGACATAATATTTTTTTAAAAGATTGTGACTGTAGCAAAAGGAAAAAAATGACATAAATTGCACAATAAGTTTGTATAAAAGGAGAGAGTGGAGATTAATTTTGGTATAAATTAGTTGTTCTTTTTTTCGGTCAAGGTCTAGGACCCATCAGTAATCCGAAGTTACTAGCATCCGACTAATCCGGTGTTCGAACGGGAGCGGTAAAGATTAAATCCTGATCAAATTGGAGACTCCGGAGCTCGAACTCGGGGCTACTAGCTCCTGTCGCTGATCATCTATGATAAACCAACTTGGTTTTCAATTAGTTTTCAACTGATATATTTATTTTCAATTTTTTCCATCGAACTATCATATATCTATCAAAATAACCTTAATATACTATTTCCTCCCTCATTTTTTTCTGTCATTCTTTTTTTTTAATTGCCAAATTACCATTTTATCCTTCTTTAAGTTTTTTAGTTACTTATATATTATAACTTTCTGTCAAAAAAATTTATAGACTAAAATCTTAAATGTCAAAAAAAGTTCTCCTAAATGCACAAGCGGTTGGTTAGTCCGACTAAATCCAATGACACCAACGAACTTCATGAGTACACTATGGCATTGTTTGGCACTTTCACTTATCAGTGGTTCAACAAGAAATGAGCGTTCAACCGCTTTTAGAAATTTTTTTAATCTGTTTGGTAACCTTAAAATGCGAACAACGGTTAGAGATTTAATTTAAAATTCAAAAGCATTCAACCTATTAACGTGTAGAGGGCTGGAGAAGAGCGTTCTATTTTTTTCCTTTTCTATCCTTGTCCGTGATTGTCGACTACATTTTCTCAACATTTATTTCTTTGACTCAATCCTCAACATTTATCATCAAGTTGATATAAAAATAATATACTGGCTTCTCTTGTTTCATTAGATACGATGCACTTTAAAATCTTGCAAGTCATTTCTCTTTTTTCTGTGAGTCACAAGGCATTTGTCTTCCACAAGTTACCAAGCAACAAGTACTTGCATGTATGTTAAAATAATTTTAAAAGACATCATTTCAAGAGTGTAAGTTAAGTACTCATAATTTAATTTTATTTATTTAACATAGATTTCACAAGTTACGAAGTACTATCATACTTTTTTATTAAATTAAAATTGCAATTAGAAATTAGAGTGCTTTGTTATTTCATAAATTTTATTGTTTTTTCCTTCATCCCTTTCGTCCTTCAATTTCATGTTTCACATAGTTGATTTCAAATTTTGATCACTTTAATAAATATTATAAAATTTATTTTGCATGATTCTCTTTTATTTTTCTTGAGTTGAATTTTTTACTTTTATTAATTGAGCATGATAATATTTTTTTTTAAGAAACGTTCATAACTATATATTATTTGGTGTTTGTGCAACCAAAGATGGAACAGAGTAATAAGAAAAATAAAATTAAAGGGGCTTTTACTTGGAGCAATGAAGAAACAATTATCTTATGTGACATATGCATCGAATATATATTACAAAATGGGCGAGGACAAGCATTCGGCGTGTCATTCAAGAGAAGTTTGAACAAAAAAGTAATCACACATGTCGTTTTCAAAGTTGTAAAAATAAATATGATTCGATGAGAAAAGATTGGTTTCTTTGGAAAAATTTAAAAGGAACAGAAACTGGCTTAAGGTGGAACTCCCGTACTGGAACACTTGATTGTTCTGATGAGTGGTGAAAAAGAAAAGATTATGGTAAGATTTTGAATCATATCAAAATAGTTTAGTTCTTTTCAGAGTTTGCAATATCTTATTAATATTTTATCATTGATTTTTTTTGTAGGAAAATAAGGATGTCAAAAAATTCCGTGCTAAAGGTTTGGATCCACTTTTGGAAGAAATATGAGAACAATTATTTGGAGATGCAGTGGTTAATGGAAAGGATGTTTATGCGCCCTCAATGAATCCTCCGCCTAAAATTATTGAAAATGTGAATTTCGAAGATGAAGTCAATGTTGAAGAACAAGAAAAAGATGATGAGTTACAAATTGACGAAGAGAAAAATCAATATACTCAATTTACAAATACATTAAGAAGAGATGATGTAGAAGATGACACTTTTTTTAGAGACTTCATGCAAGAGATAAATCAAAATGTAAGAATTGGTACCCAGGCCCATAAACAAGCACAAAAGACAAGCGAAATAACTGATAATCCTACATGTGTTAAGCGTAAGAGAAGGCAGTCAGCATGATTAGATATGTTGTCTGGACATATAGGAAAATTAGTAAATTCAGTTGAAAAAGTTAGTAATAAGATTGTCAATTCTGGAGAAGGAAATAATGTGAACAATGCAAATTATCAATCGTATGTGTACCATGGAAGATTTTGAAAAAGTGGTCAATTGTGGTGTTATGCTTCTTACTTAGTTTTAAGTCGAGACAAAAAAAGTTTTATTAAATATGGATGACGATGAATGTAGATTGTCTTGGATAAAATTCATGTTTAGCATGAAAGCCAAATAAATTACATGACTTCATAATTTGTTATGTTCTTCATTATGATGTTTTAATTTGTAACTTTTATTATTAAATAAATTAGTTGGTAATGGTAATTCTATTTTTCTAAGTTTGTCATTGATTTTATATGACATATGCAATCACACGATGTTGTTTTGGTAATTTTATATTATTTGTAGGCCACATTCTTTTTTATAAATATGTTCATTTTATGATGTATATATTTCTTTTCTATATCTAAATGAGTTATTGCTTTTATGATTAACATGTGACTTATGGATAATGAAGATATATTGAGTGAATTTTTGGCTTTAGTTGGAAGTTCAACAATTGCAATAGTTACATATTATTATAAATATATTTATAAGGAACCATGCATGACTTCATTACATACAAGAGAGATGTGGATGAAAGAAGTACTAGATGGGCATCCTATTCGATGTGAATGCTTTTAGAATGAAGCCAAGAATTTTTATTAAATTATGTGAGGAGTTATCATTTAAGTATGGTCTGGAATTAAGCAATAGAATGTCAATTCTAGAGAAAGTTGATATCTTCTTATATACACTTACTTATGGTCTTTGTAATAGAGTTGTTGGTCAACGTTTTCAACGTTGTGAAACCATTAGTATGGTATTTCATGAGGTCTTGGATGTTATATGTGGAAATGAAAGATCTTTAGCGCGTGATATTATAAAAGCTAAGGATCCATATTTCAAAAATATACCCAGCCAAATAGTTGATGATGAAAGATACATGCCATATTTTAAGGTAAAAGAATACATTTATCACACCGTGTAAAATTTTTATATAACATATATTTTCTTACATCAGGATTGTATTGGATGTATTGATGGCACATATATTGCAGCTTGTATTCCCGAAGTAGATCAATTACGTTATATAGGAAGAATGAGCATTCTCACTTTCAATATCATGGTTGCATGTGACTTTGACATGTGTTTCACATTCAGCACACGACACACGTGTTTTTCTTCATGCAATTAACACTCCTAGCATGAATTTTCCAAAGCCGCCTCCTTAAGGTTACTTTTTCATGTATATATTTTTTTAGTTATAAAATATTATGTTCGTTATGTCAATTCTCATTCTTTTTTTTACTAGGTAAATATTATTTGGTGGACAAAGGATATCCAGACAGAAAAGGATACTTAGTACCATATCCCAAGATTCATTATCATCAATCACAGTTTCAACACGAAGTTCCAAAATCTGCTCAAGAAAATTTCAACCGTGCACATTCATCTCTTCAAAGGTGTATTGAAAGATCTTTTGGAATCTTGAAAAAAAGATGGAAGATGCTTCATCAAATGCCACAAATTAGTGTTGAATCACAGATAAAAATTATAGTGTCGACATTTGCTTTACATAATTATATAAAGATTAATTTACGAGATGATCTCATTTTTTCTATAGTCGATCAACATCCAAATTATATATATTTGTCGATGATCTTCCTAATGATCAAGGTTCTTCCTCAAATGATGAAAATATAATAGGAAGATCCGTTGAAATGAGAGACATCCGTAATAACATTGCTAATCTATTGTGGAATGTAAATTGACAATGTATTATTCTTCTAAATTTTATCATTGATTTTATGACATATGCAATTAGATAATTTTATATTAGTTGTTTTTGTATCTTTGTCATAAAATAAGATGATAATATATACATTTTTAGATAAGTCCATTTTCGTCATTTTATATCAATTAAACAATTCAACCGCTATATCTACCAAACACTTTTTATTAATTTAATAGTCAAACCTCTAACTGCTACCCGCTATTATTTAACCTCTACTCATGAGTTAAACCTCTTCTCGCTCATTAACCTGCTCCCCTCTAATATAACCGCTAACTATGCCAAACAGACCCTACGTCCTTTTCGTCGATGTCTTCTTTCTCTTCTTAATTTCATGTTCTTACACTTTCTCATATTTTCTCACCAAAGAAAACCCTACATCCTAATAAGTGTTAGCTAATCATTATACTTTGGATGGTTAGCAGTTATGAAATAAATTACTGAAAATGAGAGAGAATATATGATTAAAAATGTGATGGGTAAGGATGAAGATGGAATCTCCATGTCTCTTATTTTGCCATCTCTAGATCTCTTATTTTATGGTCTCTATTTTTAATATTCTATTATATGAAAAAGGAACATAATCCTAATATTTGGTAAACTAAATTTGTGGTGTGGTCCCAAACTATTGAAGGTTCTAACATGGTCCCAAATTCTAGAAAGCTTATTATGTGGTCCCATTTTAAAATTTGGGAGATTCTAAATTATTTTAAATGGAAGTGATCCCAAATTGTTAAAGGTTTGTAGTGTGGTCCTAATTTTTTTGTGCTATACATATGATTTTTTTTAGTTAATGCGGTCCTTATGTTTTTGTAAGATAAATAACTCATGAGACTTTTATTTAGGTCTTATAAAATGGTATGCCATGTGAGATTTTTTTAACTGTATTGGTTTTATTTGTTGATTTCACACTTTTATTTTGTTGCCACATAATCTTGAGTTTATTTTATTGCCTCATTATCTTTCAATAATTACTGTTAATTTATCATTTCTTATCATTTGTATAATGATATGTGTTCATAATATTTATTTTTAATTTGTAGATAAATATGGATATTTATAAATTAGAAATACATTATGGTGGGCATTTTGTGCATGTTGGGTAATTCATATATTAGTGGAAGAGTGTCTACATCTCAAATTGTTGATTCGTTATTTGAATTACAAGATATGATTTGTCATCTTTTTTTACTATGTATCATTTATTGCCTTATATTGATTTCAAAGAGGATTGGTTGCTATTAAATATGATATGGATGTACTTAATTTAAATCTTTTTTTACATGTCATTTTCTAATTTAATGAAGATGCATATATACACAATCCAAAATTGAAGTTGGGAATGATATTTACGAATGTGAAAGTATTTAGAGAAACATTAAGGAAAAATAGTAGAAAAATAGGATATGAATTTGTGTTTAAAAAGAATGAGCCTATTGCATACCATGATGAAAGTTGCCCATGGAGATACATGCATCGAATTTTTATGGAACTTCAACTTTTCAAATAAAAAGTCTTGAAAATCATTCCATGCATCCAAGTAGGTATAAATTAAAGATTGCAAATTCTACATGGCCAAATGATACTTGAATAGGTTGAAAAATGATCCTCATCGAAATTCTACTATTATAAGAAGAACCATAAAAAGAGAAGAGGGTTTACTTGTTTCTACAAGGCAAACATATAGAGGAAAGTCTAAAGCCATTGGTATGACAAATGAAAACTATACATAACAATTTGAGAGTGTTCGAAACTAATGCAACAATGAAAGTGCTTAGACTTTGTTTAGAATGTGCACCACATTTTCAAAAAGTATTTGTTATCTTCGCAGCACAAATCAAAGGTTTTGTGACCGGCTGTAGACCTGTTATTGGTTTAGATGCTTGCCACTTAAAAGGGATATTTGGTGGTCAATTAGTTCACTGCCATGACAATAGTTGAAGTTGAGTTGAAAAAGTCTTGGACATGGTTCCTTGAGACCTTATTGATGCAATTGGAAACCCCCCTGTCCAAAGATGGGTGGGTTTTCATGTCTAATAGACAAAAATTATATGACTATACATTATTTTTTTATATAGTTATCATAGTTGTCATGATAAAAATATTATTTGTTTTTTTTAAAGACATATTGCAAACATTCCAAAAGCTTAATATGAGTAGAACGTAAATATTGTATGAGACATTTATAACAGTAGAAAAAAATCGTCAGAAATTCTGACAGACCCTCAGCCCATCAGAATCTGATGGGCCATTAAACCGTCAAAATTTCTAACGGGCACTAGGTCCGTCAGAATTTCTGACGGAATTAATTTTCATCAGAAATTTATAAAAAAATATTAATAATAATAATTTACAAAAAAATATATTAATTAAAATATACTATATATTTCGTTCAAAATATTTAGTTTATATATCATCATCCTCATCAGTATCTTCAAGAGCTTGCCCTTTCATTATCTGTTTCATCATTTCTTTCATTTCTCTTCTTTGCACACGCCGAACTTGTTCCAATTGCATTTCAAATCGATGTTGCATCTGTTGTTTCATTCGTTCTTGCATTTGTTGTTTTATTTGCTTAAGGCGTTCATCAACACGTCGTTGTATCTCTTCACTTGAATAGCTCGACACAGAATTGAGTGCTGATCCTAAGTCGATATAAGCGACAAATGAACCTAAACCATAGACATGATTTTTGTTCGTGTCAGCATGTTCCCTCCAAAGTTCTCTATTTGACTTTGGCGTGCCTCCCTCTTGTGTAGCTTCAGTGATATGCTCCGCTTGTTTCGCTTTAAATCCTTCCTGAAATACAATTATAAATAAAGAAATTAGCTAAAAAAATATTGAATCAAATATTAAATTAAATAATATCTTACATATGTTGTCTTTGCAAATTATGAAACTCAACCCTTATCTTTTCTGTGATGAGTTCTAAAAAAAATTATATGTCGATTTTTCACTGCGCCCCAATTCCTGAAAGAAATTTTATCAACAATTAATTTAGAATAAAAAAATTTAACATAACATATTAGAATACTTTAACATACCATTCTTTGACCGGTGGTACCCCTAAAAATACAATCACCCGCATATAGACAAGCGTCTTGTTCAGATGCGCGATTAGTCTTCATTTTTTCACATTTATTTTTGTAGTCCTCAGTGGACCATTTGGAAAGTAAGTCGATCTATACATTCTCATCAATCCAATTAGGTCTAATTTGTGATGTGCGTGCTTCAAATAACATAGATGATAATCTTTTCGAACACCGAGTGTTAAATGCTTTCCACATAACTTCATTATTCTCGGCATCCCACCAAGCATCAGCCTTCAAAATTTGACACATTAGAAAATAGATATTATCATTCAATTAAATAAATTATAAAACAAACATGAAATTCTCTAAACCACATTTTTCTTGTGGCAAGAAGTATTTCCTTTTAAGAAAGTCAAGATTGTACATATCTCTGTCGAATAACTTTAGTCAAAGCAACGGCAATAGATTTTGAAGACACAAACCTACGCATTAAATAATTAAATTGACCTATAAATAAATTATATTAATGATGCTTTAACTTACTTAGAATATCCATCGAGCTGCAAATATATTTTATATTGTTGGTTCGAAGTGTTAATATCTCGAACATAATCATTATCATTTGGAACTTGTGTCGGTGCATCAGCAATATCGGATGACGACGCGTCGAATAATGACTCATCATCATTATGTGTTGATGGGCATCTTTCTAATATTCTAATGCCCTGAGAAGAATTTTTCTCTTCCTTGTTCAAAATCATTATCAAGATGACGAGATCCATTGGATTTCTCTTTGCCCTTTCCTTTCTCCTTACGAAATCGAGAAAATATCTATAGAAAAAATAATATAAAATTTAAATAATATATACACAAATATGCATTTATTAAGTTTATGAAACATAACTTGAAAATATTGAGAAAAAATACATTGTGTTGCATCTTCATTTAAACAGTTAGGAGAATGATATTCGTAATTAGGAAATATTTCCTAATGTCTGGAGGCTCTTATAACAATAAGGAGAAAATATTTTAAATAACAAAAACGATGATTATAAAAGTTGTATAACAAACAAAAATATTAACAATTAGACACTCACGAGAAGGTAAAGATATCGGATAGGAAATAACTTCATTAACTTCGTTTGGTGAGGACGAGTAGTCAAACAATTCATCAACTTCATATAGATGCATCCTTAACTATTACAAATAAAAAATACTAATAAATAATTATTTAATACAAATAGAAATTTAAAATTAATAAAAAAGTACTACAAAATAATTATTCATCATTCTCGGAGTTATAACATGATTCATATTCATTTTTTAAGCGGATGAAGTTTCATATTCATCTTCTTCGGTTAGATCATTTTCTTCGTTTAAGTTAACATCATCATATTCTTCGTTGTGATCAACATCATCAACCTCTTCAAATAATTGATCATCATCACACAAATCTTCAATTAAATCAGTATCTGTAATAGACTCGACGAAAGTAGTCAAGTCATTTTGATATGCAACTTCTAAAGCACCAACAACTTTCACTCGACTTGTTGCTCTAGTTTTTATTACCACCCACCATTGGACTTTGTCCTTCAACTTCTCTGTATAGTTAACATAGTAAATTTGTTTGATTGATGAACGAATAATAAAAGGATCAAACCTTTCATAACGTCTAGAATGACGAACTTCAATAATTTTATATTCTTTATGAATTCATGTTCATCTATTCTTTTTCAGATCGAATCACACACATTCAAAAAGGATAACTTTATTTTCTGACCCTCCAAGATATTGTAACTCAATGACATCCTTCAAAATATCGTAGTAATTATTTTCCTTTTGACCATGAGTCGGGCCTTTAACATATACTTCACTATTGATTGTCTTTTTTCCCTACGACCAACTATACATGTGAAACTTGTAGCCATTCACGAAACAAATTGGCCAACTTGTGACTTATCAACCAGACCCCCATGCTAGATCATGTAAGTAAGGATTAATCATCATATTTTGATAATTGTGAACCTAAAAGTAAAAATATATAGTTATTTAACGTACATATATAAATACTTACATATTTAATAAAAAATTAATATGAAAAATACTTACATAATTATTAAATCACACAGCAAAATCATTCTCTAATCGTTCTTGAACTTCCTCATCAGAAATATTATAAGATTGCAAAAAAACACTACAATACCAATAATTTGGTTTAAAACCTTTTTTATATAAATTAACTTTAACA
>LTAE01009432.1:4116-14331 GCA_001647135.1 Pontederia paniculata
TTTTAGCTCTTGGTCGTCCTTTCATATGCTGAACCTGAATTGCCCTGTTACATAAATCAGCTCAACAAGTTCATTAGTACAAACTAAGTTCCCTTACAAATTTGTGATCATCAAAACACTCTCGGGATCCTAGATTCAATAGCACCAGCACCTCTTGCACACCTGCGGTCACCCACTGATTCCTCCTGAATCCTTTGGGCATCCACCGCTCCGCCTTGTGGAAACTCCGGACGTCCGCTCATTCCACACTGAGATCCTCGGACGTCCGCTCCCTCCTCTGTCAGTACTTCGGCCGTCCGTTCACTACCCAATGAGATCCTCAGACGTCCGCCAAAGCTTCCTCTGACAGGACCAGACATCCGCTCATTCCACCTGAACCTTCGAACGTCCACTATCTGCTCCAGACATTCTCTGGACGTCCGCTGACACCCTGTCAGATTCCTCGGACGCCCACTTCTTCTTCTGTCAGACTTCTTGGTCGACCACTCTTCTGTCTTCCTCAAACTCCGGATGACCTCTGACACTTCATCGGTCGTCCGACAATCCTGCGGTCGTCTGATCCTCAGCCTCCATCAGCTCTGACAAACTCCTGGGTGCCCGCTTCTCTTCTCATCAAGACTCCGGACGTTGTTTTCTTCACCTGATGTCAATGATCGCCTGCATTCAACGTGCGGTCGACCATTCTCCTGTCTGTCTTCTGCTTTGGTCATCCACTGTCTCCACCCTGAGACCTCTGGACGTCCACTCTCAGCCTTGACAGTGTACTGGTCGTCCGTTCTTCTCTGCTTAACCAAGACTCCTTCTTCGGCTAAGTCTTCTCTGGGTATCCACTTCTCCTTGACCCGCTCGTTCTCCAACCTCTGGTCATTTGTGGTGTTGCCTTCGGTCGCCCACTACTCCACATCTGGCGACCTCTCCTGTTCAGCCCATTGCTTCGGTCGTCCCCTTTACATCTTTGGTCGACCGTTCATGCTTCTGCTCCTCTTCAAATGTCTTCCTCCTTTAATGTTGGTCGACCACTTCATATGCTTAGGACGACACTGCACACATGTAGTTCTTCTAATATATCTTCCATGTGCACAGGTCGTCCATTCCTTTAGCTTTGGTCGACCTATCAACTCTGAACTTGAAAACATCCTATTACAAAAATCAGCTCAACAAGTTCATCAATACAGACTAAGTTCCCTTACAAATTTGTGATCATCAAAACACTCTCGGGATCCTAGATTCAACACCTAATAGGGAAGGCATCTACTTGGCTATCCGCCTTGCCTACAAGAACCATCACTACTTGGGAGCAGATTAAACAATGCTTTTTCAACAAGCACTAACCCCCATAAAAGACAACAAGACTGGTATCTGATGTGAAGTCCTTAGCACAACATGACATTGAATCAATGCATGAGGCTTTGGAGAAATTCAAGAAGCTACTTTCTAAAGTGCCCTAGGACCTCATGCCTTTTTTGATGGGTATTTGCGCGTTCATATATATATATATATGGGTAATCCATTGTGTATATAACAAGCTTATGGTTATTAATTTTGTTTAAATTATGGTTATGCTAAAAGAATTTTATAGTATTAACTCAAATTTATTTGTAACCATATAATAAATAACTATTTATTAATATTTTGATGCTTAAATTTAGTAGAATTTGTTTGTAATATAGTTACTTCCTAAATTGTAAGGAAATTTGGGAGAAAAATTGTCGTAGACGTAAAGATTGTTAAAGAACATTATTTTCACCTCAGTCACGAACCTAAAGAAATCCTTAAACTTTTATATTGTTGAAAAGAAATTCCCTAAAATATGTATATGAATTGATCAATAACTAATTCTTATATATTATTTATTACTAATTATTAATGAAAATGAATTGCATCGATCAACTTTTTTACTCTTGGCATGTGGTATTGACAAAATACACAAAATGTATAAACATTATAATCAAACTATTTTATTAGTTGACTTTTTAATGTTAACTAATTTTCTTTCATGAACGAGTGTTCACAATGCACTTCTCCAGCTAATACCATTTACGTTGTATAGATTTGATAACAAAAATAAAGAGATTTCCTACAAGATAAAACATATATATGCTGGTCTATTAAAGTCCTTAAAAGATTGCAATCAGAATTAAGTTTTTATGCCGAACAACCATGTTAATAAAGAGTTTTTACTCAATAAAATTAGCTGACAAGACCAATAAGCCAAAAATAATTCTTATAACTTTGACGAAGAAGGATACCAACTATCAATCATTAAGTAGGATACAAAATCATTACTAGTTATAAACATCAATGATTTTTTGATGAAATTAGGTAATAGAATCATTCATTCAAACTTTTTCTATATATTTGTGGATGATTGAATTATTTATTTACTTTTCATTTTATTGATGATAAAATAGTTATAGAACTAATGCTAAACTATAGAAATATTTAGGAATTATTACATTGATATTGCATAACAAATCTTGATAAGCAACATTGCATGTACTAAACATTTTGAAGTGTCTTATACAATATGTAATTGATAGTACGAGTATTGGTGGAAAATAAGCCAATATACAGTTTATTCTTTTGGTTTCAATTCTCGTAAGATAAATGATAAGTATTCTCTCCATTTGTCCACATGGTATATTAAAAGTTATACTAATAAAAATATATTTTATTTTGGGCATGTTTTACAATCAGCAGTGGTTGTATATAACCCTTAAATTTCAAATTACCAAGTATATAAAAGTTCATATTCTTGCTTCATTTGGTTTTATGAGTAAGCTCCATCTATTTGAATGCTCTAGTTGCACTTATCAGCACATCTTCCTTCATTCGTATAGTAACGTCCCAGGAAGAGCACCCTTGATGCCTTGCCGGATGCCCTTCCCGAGACGTTGCCAACATACATTTTTTATTTTACTTTTAACCTAATCACATAATACGAAATCCAATACTTGAAAAATAGAATAACAAATCCAAATAAGATATCCTTTTACATTGTTCCATATATAAAATAAAACTAATGAAAATATGTTTGACTCAATCTAAATTGATCATGTGCAGCCACCACATCACGACTCTGTGCATCGCTGGTACCATCATCTATTCATTGTCATGTCCTCCTGCAAGATTAAAAGCAGGGATGACAATTCACCCATGAGCGATAAAACCCAATATGTAAAAGGGAATAATAAAACGATAGGGTAAACCATATATGAACATACGATAAGGAGAACAATTTACATAATCAAGAACTTCACTTTACTTTACCTTTTTACCTTCTTATCATTATGATATCTTACTATCCTTTAGTTCAATCATTACCTTTGGACTATCACTTGCAAGAACATCAATTGCATCCCTTGTGATGCCCATAATCTTTAATCAATATGTACAAGCCAAGTGAGTATCCTCTTTGGACCACATTATTCATCTTTACTTATCTTTTCTTTCTTTATTTAAACAATACAATATTTAATGAGCCTCTATCAATTATCAAGGTTGTTGGCTTTGATCCTAGCTCCAATCGGGATAGCTATGCCTTGGGGTCTCTCTCCATTACCCAAATATAAACTAGTCCCAAAGGACCCTCAATCTCTAATGAGACTGGAACTAGTCCCAAAGGACCCTCAATCGCCGAAGGAATTGTTCATTAACAACAGTCGGAAACCAACTCATACCCTTCACACATAAATTCAATCACATGCAATATTCATTTTAGATCCTTATCAAACAACCATAATTAACATAAGCAATATAATTAATTCAATGGAACATAATTTAAATTCATCAAGTTCGAAATGGCCAGCATCCCTCTAGGACACGATCCATATTTCAGTGTTCATTATTTCATTACCACACGTTAGGACACGACCTGCATCGGGAAAAGACACGACCCGTGTCGTGTGTTTGACGCGGTCTACTCGGGAGACTCAGTCGAAGTCGGATACATGACTGTTTCATCGACAATCAAAACACGGCCCGGGTCAGGGCGATGCGGCCCATGTCTTCTTGATGAGATCCGATCATGTGACATGTTCCATGTAGGGTTAGTGTCGTTGCCGACCGAGGAACACAGCCCGTGTCTTGGCTGACATGGGTCATTTCTTCTGGTGCTGGTGCGTGGAACATGTTCAGCGAAAGGAGACGCGACCATTTGCATACCGAACGCGGATCATGTTACAAAGAATGTGGTCCATGTCTGTTTCTGTTCACGTACCACACGTGTATGGAATACCCTAAGGTTGATCCTCCTTAATTACATACATTGATCTTAGTATCAACCTTTTTTTCTCGATCAACGTGATTCAATCTTCTTGATTATGGCCTCCTCTTTTAATCCATCGAGCGAGCGAGAGAGAGAGAGAGGGTGAGAGAGAGAGCAACTAGGAATATTAAAAGATTAGGATAATAATTTGACTTTGACTCTACTTATCCTTCTTCTATTCCTAATCCAATTATATTTGTTTTTCTTATCTCACCTTATCTTTCTACATATTTATTATTTTATTCCTATTTAAAACTCATGTGTTATACCTAGAGTTATGGTAAATGTCAAAACTTTCGATGACAGTTTTACGTTGCATGGAGCACCAAAATAATGTATTGTCAATAAATATATTAGGCTGAAACTTTCAATTAAAGGATGATTGAAAATTTAAGACTTGTTGTCCAAAATCATTATCATTGGATCTGCAATGAATTGTCAATGGAATTTCGACAACAAAATCATTTGTAACGGTCATGTGGACCTTATCCCAAATAAAGGGGAAAGATGCTACTAAATTCGGATAAGATGAAAGCATTAGCAGAAAAGAAAGGAGAAGGATGGCTATGGAAACGTAAAGATTGTTGCCGTTTGCAACAAAAAAAATTATCTCTATTTTGAAGAAAAGAAGAATAAGAAATCATTTCAAAGTTAAGTTAACTCTAATGTTCTTGTTGTTATATATAGCATGGGTAATCCATTGTGTATATAAAAAGCTTAAGGTTATTAATTTTTTTAAATTATGTTTATGGTAATAAAATTTAATAGGATTAAATCAAATTTATTTGTAACCATTACAATAGATTGCTCTTTAGTAGAAGGCGTAAAGATTGTTAAAGCGCATTATTTTCACCTCCGTCCCAAACCAAAAGTAATCCTTGAAATTGTATATTGTAGAAAAGAAATTCCCTTCAATAAGTATTCGTTAATAACCATTTCTTATGTATTATATATTGCTAATTATTAATTACATGGTATTGAAAAAAATACATAAAATGTATAAACATTATGCAAATACTTAAACAATTTTAGTTAAACACGAAAGCAAAATAAAGAAGTTTTACTCAATTAAATTAGCTTACAAGACCAATAAGCCAAAAATAACTCTTTATAACTTCGACAAAGAAGGATACCAACTTTGAACCATTAAGTAAGAAACAAAATCATGACTAATTATATACATCAATTATTCTTTTTGTGAAATGAGGTAATAGAATCTTTCATTCAAACTTTTTCTATATATTTGCAGATGAATTAATTTTTTTTTTTACTTTTCTTGTAATCAATGATAAAATAGTTATATAACTAACGCCAAACTATAGAAATATTTATTTATTACTACGTTAATATTGCACAACAAATCTTGATAAGCAACATTGCATGTATTAACCATTTTGATGTGTCCTATACTAACATGTAATTGATAGTATGGCTAAGGGTGGAAAATAATTCCAATATATAGCTTATTATTTTGGTTACATTCCTTATTAGAGAAATGATAAGTATTCTCACCACAAGTCCATATGGTACATTAAAAGTTATATTAATAAAAATATATTTTATTTTTGTCAAGTTTTACAATCAGCATTGGTTGTATATAACCCTTAAATTTCAAATTACGAAGAATATAAAAGTTCATATTCTTGCTTCATTTGGTTATATGAGTAAGCTCCATTCGTTCGAATGCTCGAGTTGCACTTATCAACACATCGTCCTTTATCCCTAGACTAATGATAAATGTCAAAGTTTTTGATGATATTTTTCCATTGCATGGAGCACCAAAATAATGTATTGTCGATAAAGATATTAGGTTGAAACTTCCAATTGAAAGATGATTGAAAATTTAAGACTTGTTGATCAAGATCATTATCTTTGGATCTGGAATATCGACACCCAAAAAATTTGTTATGGTCATGTGGACCTTATCACAAATAAAGGGAAAATATGCTACTGAATTAGGATAAGATGAAAGAATTAGCAGAAATGAAAGGAGAAGAATGACTATGGAAACATACATATTGTTGCCGCTAGAGATAGACATTTTTATCTCTATTTTGAAGCAAAGAAGAATAAGAAATTATAGCAAAGGTAAGTTGATTCTAATGTTATTGTCGTTATATATATATATATATATATATACATATATATATATATATATATATATAGGTGTTCCATTGTGTATATGACAAGCTTAATGTTATTAATTTTGTTTAAAATTATGGTTATGCTAATAGAATTTAATAGCATTAAATCAAATTTATTTGTAACCATAAAATAAATTGCTCTTTATTAATATTTTAGTGCTTAAATTTAGTAGCATTTGTTTGTGATATAATAACTTCCTAAATTCTCTGGAAATTAGAGAGAAAAGTATGTGACATAAAGATTATTAAAGCCCATTATTTTCACCTCAGTCTCGAGCCAATAGAAATCCTTAGACTTGTATATTGTGGAAAAGAAAATCCCTGCTATAGGTATATGAATTGATTAATAACCATATCTTATGTATTATATATTACGAATTATAAATGACATAGAATTGGCATCGATCTACTTTTTTACTCTAGTCATGTGGTATTGACAAAATACGTAAAATGTATAAACATTATAAAAATTTCTAAAGCTTTTAAAATAGATGCTAGTTAAGGCATCTATATTCCATAATTAGGTGGCTATATCCCAATTTGGTTAAATGTTAATAAGAAACATACAAAGACTCAGATAATTTTAATCGAGAATTAATAATGAGATCCTAAAAATGTATAATATAATGATGAACAACCCAAATAATGACAATTAATAAGATCATACATATATATATATATAGTTATTGTTGTTGTGCCTTGAATTATTATACCTTGTACTCAAAATTGTGAAAGAAAAAAACATTGAGAAAAAAATGGGAATTTGTGGTGGTAGCTAAGGGCTTGGCCCGTTAGCGAAGCCCTCGAGGTATTGACCTTTATAAATAAGAGTTAGGGTTCTATGATGTACTCTCTTCTTCTTTGATAGTGAAAACTCTTTGGTGGCGACTTCCTTTGTCTGTGGATGTTACCCTCTTGTTCACATTAATCAAGAGGGTTTTACTACATTAAATATTTGTGTGTCAATATTTTCCTCATTTTAATTAGTTGTTTGATTCTTGGTCAATCCCTCGCCCTATATTGCCAACAAATTGGTATCGGAACATGAGTTTTTCACAATCAAATTTTCAAGGATAACATCAACGTGACATTTAGAAATTTGACAGCAACACAAATTTTAGTTTGTGGCAAGTTCAGATGCTTGCCATCATGGTTCAAAACGGATTAAAGAACACATTGTCGTGATGAAACCCGATACTCTGGAGACCTCCGCCTGGGAGGAAGTTGATGAGAAAGCCACACCCACAATATAGTTATGCCTGACGAATGATGTTCTTCAGGAAGTCCTCGCAGATAAGACATTGATAGATCTATGGCTAAAATTGGAAACCTTGACATGATAAAAACCCTAGCAAATTGACTTGTAAGCAGCAACTATACACTTTTGTATTTTAAAAATATACATTGATGAGATCTCATAGTAGCGAGTTTGTTACCCTCATCAACGATTTGAATAACGTAGATGCTAAGGTTGATGATGAAGATCAGGCGTTATTACTTTTATGCTCTTTGCCATTTTCATATAAAACCTTTAAGGAAACTATGATCTACGGTAGGGACAAGATTACTTTTAATGATGAGTGAACAAAAATTGGATAATGAATTGGGATCCCATAGCAAATCAGAAGAGCATGTCTCAGGTTTGATCGCAAGAGGCAGGCATCAAACAAAAAATCTGAATCAAGATAGATCCAGATCTAAATCGAAGCATAAAGACAAAATCTGCAATTATTTTAAGAAGAAGGGTAATATCAAGGTAGAGTGTTACAAATTGCAAAACAAAAATAAGAAGTTAAATGAGCGCAACAAGAAGGGAAATAAGAAACCAGATGTAGAAAATGCTAGTGTAGCCGAGAGCATAAATGAAGATGTTTTGATTGTGAAGACGACTAATAAATCTAGATATTCAAATGAATGGATTCTTGATTATGTATGCTCGTACAATATGTGTCCTAATAAGGATTGGTTCTCCACATACAAGCTGATTGAAGGTGGAGTTGTTCTTTTGGAAATAATGCAGCTTGTAAGACTATTGGTATTGGGTCTATTCATATTAAGATGTAAGATGGAGTTGTCCGAACCTTAACAGATGTCAGACATATCACTGATCTGAAAAGGATTCTCATTTCTCTTGGTGTTCTGGACTCAAATGGTTGCAAAGTTATTGTAAGTCAATGTAATGAAGATTTCTCAGGTGCTTTTGTGTTGATGAAAGGTTCAAAAATTGATAGCTTTCTATGTTCTTCTCGGTTCGACTGTAACAGGTTCAGTAGCGGTTTAATCATCCATTTCAGAAGAAGATTATACAAAATTATGGACACATGTTTGGGTCATTTGAGTTATAAGGGCATGCATGTTCTAAGCAACCAAGGTCTTCTTCCAGGGCAAAAGTTGTTGGAAAGTTGGAAATTATGTGAACATTGTATTCTTGGGAAGCAAACGAGAGTCAGTTTAAATTTGACAATTCATAGGACAAAGGCAACCCTAGATTACAACCATTCAGATTTATGGGTCCTTCCCAAGTTCCTTCGAAGGAGGTAATAGATATTTGCTTACATTTATTAATGACTTCTCCAGAAAAGTTAGGGTCTACTTCTTGAAACATAAAGCTGATCTCTTTGAGATATTTAAGTTATGAAAAACTTTGATAGAAAAACAAAATGGAAAAGTTGTTCAGAGACTGAGAACGGATAATGGACTCGAGTTTTGTGGTTCAAAATTTAATTACTTATGTGTGAAAAAAGGTATTGTAAGACACCGCACAATTGTAAAGACTCCATAGCAGAACGTCATCATAGAATGAATGAACACAACTCTACTTCAAAGTGCTCGGTGCATGTTATCAAATGCAGGATTACGAAAGGATTTCTGGGCCGAAGCTATAAATTTGGCATGTCAATTGGTCAATTGATCGCCCCATGCACTCAAAATTTTGAAACAAAAAAAATGAGCAAAAAGGGGAATCTAGCACTACAACAAAAGGTCGTATTTGCGTCAAAATATTTTAGAGGGTTTGAATGACCCTCTCAAATGGGGCGGTCTTGGGAAACCACCCCATTTGGGGCGATCTATGTGACCGCTGACAAGCGTCCCGCAAGTGCATGGGGCCTTGTTGTAGTTATAAAATATTGATCCCAGAGGAAGCAACCAAGTACTAGAATTATAGTTCTCAAGTCGTTATCTAGACGATTAGAGTTAGGATAGAATACACAAAGTTATCAATTACACTAAAGAAGATGAATGTGAAAGAAGTAAATGAATAATCACAAGAATGAGAGTAAATATAAGAGAGAAATGTTCTAGGGTTTCGAATCCGTTTAAGGTGATCATGCAAAGGAGATAGTGATATGGCATGCATTAGACTCTTGCTTCACTTCAATAATCATGTATTCCTCTTTCAAGGTAAAACAATCGTAAATAGGGTTATGACAGCACTTTCATGCATTCACGCTAACACTAGTTGCATTCATATTCATGAGCATTAAGAAGCAATACAAGGCACTTCTATTTCTAGATAGCACTCATATATCATATTTAGCAAAGTCTAATAGTTAATTAAGATGATTTCACCACTTAACAACTTAGGATAATTCAAATGAGGTAGCTAATCTCACAAGAATTTAACAAGATGTCTACTAAATAAAAGAGCCGCATACAAGCATAATCACTTTTCCAAAGTCATTAAACCCTAAATTTCATCTAACCCTAAAACAAGAGAGATTAGTGCATCATGATTAGGGGAGAGAAGAAATTCATCATCACATTCAAAATCAAGAGTTCAAACACTAAGATTCAACATAAATC
>LTAE01009433.1:0-18572 GCA_001647135.1 Pontederia paniculata
ATATATATATATATATATATATATATATATATATATACAGGTTATAGATTTATGAATGATAAAATTAGTAGTGAGTTATTTTTTAAGAAAAAAAATGAACTCAAATATATATACTATAAATTTTATATGTAATGACCATTTTTCCATTGAAATTTACTGCATAAAATATAATATATCTAAAAATATAGTTTGAGGCTAAATATGAGAAGATTCTCGAGTGTTCAAATGATCACGCCAAATAAATATATTGAGTGTAAAATTATAGTTAACGCTCCTAATTTTAAATCAAAATTTAAATTGAATCTTAAAAATTTTGTTTCATCTATGTATAAATCATGCCAAAAAAATTATTAATGAAGTATCCTTAAATATGTACGAGTATTTTATTTTCTGAAAAATATCGAATAACTTCTGATACTCAAATCCTCAACCAGGTTCTCAATTCCTCATCTAGAGAGATAATTTATAGTATTTTTGTGTGTGCCATATTAAACTATATATTAACAAAAAAAGGAAGCCTAACATCTTAAAGTATTGACATGTGAAGTGGGTTTTAAAAATACGTACTTGTAGGTTATCATTAAATAAATATATAGTGGATTCGATCACCGTTTAAACTATCCATCATATAATATAATTGTTTGATTAATCAATTCAATGTTCTTAACTGCATCGACGGAGGTCCACATCAAATCCAGATGGGGTTTGATGCCTGTCCCCATATGCTCACACATGGGAATATGCATGCATGCATGACATCTACATGAATTATTGAAGAGATGAAAGAAAAATTATCCATAAAAACCGAAAAAAAAACGAATAAGCCGAAGCCAAAATGTGGATGATATTTCAAATCATGTCTTAATTGGAGATATTCAAAATTAATTGTATTCCGCGTATATGAGAAAAAAGTGTCTCATATATTTTTATTTCCATTTCTACATAAAATATGGGGACATGAACAGTGAATTCTCATTCCTTCATCTTTATATTTTTGCAATTTTGAATACAATCATGATCTTTTATAATTATTAACATTCCAATTAGTCTTTGATGGATTGGTTTACATGTTTTTTTTCTTTCCACCATACAATTTGGGATTCGATCTTTAGATATCTACATATCATCCTAAGCTGTCCATTTTGTTCTTGTCAAGTGTTTGGTACAGATGGACACACAAATCTCTTCAAGAAGAGATATAAAAATGCCAACATAGTGGTTGAGAAGAGCTGAAGAGTTGCATAGTATCTCTAGTTTCAGGAATAATATGTTGTGAATTATGATGACAAATAAGATGCCTTTGCCTTTGGATCTATGCAACCTCCATATGTTATGCTTCCATTACAGCAGGCAAGTAAGGTGCTCATTGTTCCCCCATTTATATATATTATGTACATGGCCATGTTTCCCTTCATTCAAGAACAGTCCTACTATACATCCCCCACACTCTTCTCTCTCACCCTTTCTGTGGCATCACCACCTCAGAAAACAAGTCTCTAATCACTCATCAAGATTTATTGCATGCAGCTTTGGACCTTTTTGACTGTCACTTTCTATCCATCTCCATATCTCAATCCAGCAGCACACATTAAAATGTATGACTTCCCTTCAACCTCCCACACAGAGGTGCCTTGAATTGCTGTAATTCTATGATTTGGCACTACCTGAAATAGGACCATTCTGATCCCTTATTAAGATGCATAGCAAGGTCGAGTCAGCAGATGCTGTGGGCACTCTAACCAATTGGCAGTGGCTGGCTTGGGGGCTCTCTGATTATTGAATGGTTTCCATTTACTTTCTTTGTCCATTGGCCATGCAATTGTAACAGATATTATCAGAGAATGAATTGCATTATAAGGTGGCAGTATAGGAAATTGCACTAGAATGAGGAACCAGCATCTATTGTTATATCTTGTTAAAATATTAATGGATTCTTTGCATATACAGTTGGCATATCAGTCATTGCCAAGGAATCAAATATTTTTGGTCCATTATTTCAGACAAATGTTGATCTAGAATACTTGAATATCAGTTCAAAATTCACATGTGCTTCTGAAATATTTATATTTTAAAGCTTGAAATTTTCTTTTCAAGACACATAGCACTGCTGAACACCTTGGCCACATAAAATTCAATTATTCTCTCTAGATTCAGCAAAAAGGAAGCTCAAATAAGTGTAAGACACTGAAAATTTCAGTCATTGCTGAACCAAGAAATAAAATCAGACTTCGAAACCACTTGACACTCACTGAAATGAATGGCTCACCTTTCGGCAAGGCTTATGATTTTAACTAGATCGAATACATTAATGTTTCTCCGACTAAACATGACAACCCTCTTCTGTTCCGACGACTAAAGAAACAAATACAGAAAACTAATTTTCTCATCACACGAACCATCTAACCATATACAGTGAGACAGGGGAGAGATTTTTGTTTTCTGAACAAGTACTAAGTTGAAATAATGTACAATCTGTTTCTTTGTGAACTCAGAGGAGCATGATGACTTCGATATCAACATTCACTGCATCACAGGGAGAGACTTTGCTCTGGTCAGAGGGACTGGGAACATATCAGAGCTGGCGTCAGCATTCACCTCACAATTTCGACCCCTTTGGGACTGAAAATTGGGGTGGCTACCATAGTAGTGCCCTGACATTGCATCAGCAGCACACGTGCTATTGGTTGAAGTTGCATCTAAATCGATTTCTGGGACGCGGAAGGAGTGAGTTCCTATATGGAAGGACTCTATATTTCCATTGGAGGATTGAAATGCTTTGAAAACTGAGGAACCTGAAACTTCATCATCTATTCCAAATTCTCCATTACCAAAGTCTGCAGATGGGTGCAATACACTTCTTGATCTTCCCACATGCCGGCCACTGTATTCTTGTTGATCTATCTGACAATTTAGTTTGAGCACTTTCTGAGAGATGACATTTGCATAATCATTGGATATACTTGGTCTGCGACAATGGCTTCTTTCCTCAAAGTCAAAATGTTGTGGTTCATTAGATGTAGAAGACATTTTCTCTAGAGATATTATGGAATTACTCGTAATGTAGCTACCTATTCGGGTAGGTTTGTGATCATTTGCCAGATGATCCAACTGAATACCTTCTTCGTCCGAGTGATTACCTCCCGATTCTTGAGAGTTAAAATCAACATCTGATTGACTTGCAGATATGTCGGGGGCTCCTTCAGTCACAAAATGCTCAGATCCATCGACTTGGTAAGTTATTTCTTCAAACCGACCATGCACTTGAGCATACTCAAGATGGGGACAATGTAATGATTGAAGGTTACTGTGACCAGGATTTTTCAGTGAGAGAAAATCCAGAAGTGAACCATACGATGAAACATTAGAGGCGCAGTGCTCACAGAAGTTAGCATTAGGGACCCCAGGCATTTCTTCTATTCCAGGACCAGGCTTCCACCCTGGTACCAAAGATGCCACTTCGCCATCAATCATTTCGGCTATTCTAGTCACCTCATGATCTGTTATATCTAATTCTGCAACCATTTCTGTGGCAACGCTAAGTGCAGTATCAGCCTCTATGTCAAATTGGAAATAGATGTTCCTCACATGCCCTGCAAAACAAATTCGTGTAAGTTTCAACTTTCAGCTGATAAAAATTACAAAACTATAAAGCTATTTAATAATAATATACCGTCTTTATCTGCAATTCTAAGCCTCAGAAAGATTTCCCCATCTTCTCTCTTCCTTCCCTTGATTGTGATATCCATATTAGGAGGATGTTCATCTTCATGGCCATTGAACAGGTCCATTCCATGTGCTTCTACATCGGAGGCATCATATCCCCATCCATTGTCTAATTCCGTCTCATCATGAAAACTGTTTGTGAAGCTGTTGGCAATCCAGGACCCATTACTTTGAATATGTCCTAGAGAAGAATGTTGCAATATATCGTCCATACTGCAAATGTCCTGATCTTCGAAAGAACCTGAACCAGAATCATCAGCCTGTAGGAACGGATCCTTAAGAAGTTCCTTTGCAGAAAGCCTTTCGGATGCTGTGGCGAGGCACTTGTTGATAAAATGCCTCACCTCAGGATCCTTAATTCTGTATAAAGCTTCAGGTTTGGTGCCCTAGTAAAATATAAGATCCAATCAAACAACATGATATTTATGAGCTGAAGCAAAAATGTACTAGAAGATGATCTTTATTGTGCAAAGATCTCACTGAGGTCACTTTCTTGTATATCTGAACAGGGTGGGTGCATTCGCTGTATGGATACTCAAAGGTGATCATTTCCAGGACGCACATCCCAAACGAGTATACATCCACCAATTCATTGTATTCCTCCTCATACACCTCTGGAGCCATGAACTCTGGCGTGCCTGTAAAAGACAACTTTTTATTTATTTTTTTAAATAGAAGACACAAATCCTAAGTTGATACTTTTGCCACAATAACTGTACGAGACAACTTTTGGCCTAAGGATATGCAATTTCTTCAAACAAGAGTCTCTGTGATTCACTGTCCATGTTATGCAGTAAGCTTACCTACACAATGAACGGCGTGCGATTTCCGAAGGATTGCAGCAAGGCCAAGATCCCCTATCTTCACTTCACCTTGATTCCCATTGACGAAGATGTTGTCACACTTGAGGTCCCTGTGGATGATTGGAGGATCGTGACTATGGAGATAGAGAAGGCCACTGAGAATCTGTTTGCACCAGTGCTTCACTGCTCTGATGTTAACCCTCTTGTGCTTCTGCCTGTACCTGTCACCGAGAAGGCGAAAAGGAAACAGTGAGGACCAAATAAAGAACTAATTCCCACAAACAACAGATTCCCAAAGGAACAAAAAAGTTAAAAGAACAACATGGTAAAGATTCAGCATTTTCCAATCAAAATGAATTGTAGATGCAGCAAGAAACTGATCACGAACTCACTGCCGGAGGGTGCCGGATGTGAACATCTCGGTGATGAAATTGATGTTCCTCCTGGAGGTGTCAACCCATGAGGTGTAGAACTTCATGATGTTCTTGTGCTTCAAGGTTTTGAGGAGGTGGATCTCGCAGTAGAGCCTCTCCAGGTCCTCGGGGCTCTGAAGGAAGTCGAACAGCTGAACCTGGTTCCAGGCTACCTCAATCCCTTCGTACTCATCAAAAGCTCTATAACTGTCATCGAATCAGACAACAAAACTACGAATTCAGATCACCAAACCCCCCAAAAAAACATCATGAATGCAAAATGTCTAACACTGTAAAATGGATCATACACTGTCTTTGAAGCTCCCTTGCCAAGGATCTCATTGTACTGAGAGAGAGAGAGAGAAAAAACAAAGCTGGTGAAATCTAAAAAAGAAAAGATAAAAACTGACAAATCGAATAGTAAATTGGAAGAAGAGAAATTTACCCTGCCATATCTTCCTGTGGGATCAACTTCGACGAATTCTGGATAATCAGGGTCCGGAGAACTGACACTCTGCATCCTGATTATCTGCTCCTCAACTCTTCCTGCTAAAAGCTACGCCTGATTTTCCTTGCAGACAGGAACATCAGAGAGAGAGAGAGAGAGAAGAGAGAGAGAGAGAGAGAGAGAGAGAGAGAGAGAATGAAAATGGCAACAAAAAAGGCAACCAATTTGTTGAATGGGGAGGGGAGGAAGTGGTAGAGTCCGAGGAAGGGGTGGGATTTAGATACAGGATTATAACGTTGTTAGATGGATATTATCTTCACCAACAGCAGCAACAATAATAATACTAATAATAAATTGAAGAGCCTTCTTCTACACAGCTGAATTAATTTCCCAACCAGCACCTTTTTTTGCTCTTCGTCTTCCGTTTTTCTTCTTGATTTATTTATTCGTTTTACATATTTTTTTCCGGCTGTGATCGAAGTATTATTTTTCAATTATTTTTTTCAGTTACAAAAGTATTGTTCAATTTCGATTTACCTCGAGTAAGCATAATTAATTAGTAGAATTATTGTTTTAAAAAAAAATCGGAACTAATAATTTTAAATTTCATTTTTAAAATTAACTTGATTACAAAAAGAATACTAAATATGGAAGGATAGATATTGAAATTCTGCTTATATAAAAAATCTTAAAATTGTAATGAAACGTAAGGTGTTTACATCTGAATTGACTTTGAAAATTTTTTTAAAGATTTTTGTTGTATTTTTAAGAAAAAAGCGTGACACTATAAACAATATTTATATCTTTTTACCTATATTCTTAACCCTTTTTTAATTCTATTTTTGTTTTTTTCAGAGAGAGAGAGAGAGAGAGAGAGAGAGAGAGAGAGTTGTAGACCTCAAAAGAAATTGTTTGATTAGATTCACACGTACTTGGCTGTAAGATCAGCCATAAATCTCCCTTTCACTCACATGTGCACGACACAACACAACCCGGCAAAAAATGAGGATACATAAAAAGACTGGATTTTTACACGACCGGAGCCAACCGCAATAAAAATGGTTGGTATGTTGGTTGGATCTTCTTGTCAGAAAATCCAAGTTTAATTTCTCGAAATATCATTTTTGAAAAGATAATATGTAAAATTTTATTCTTTAATTGGATTGGTCGACAGAATCGGTAGAGCATTAGATTGGATGGTGGTAGAAAAATATTATATTACCCTCAACTTTCATCCATAATTATATTAACTTAGTTTTTAATAATTGCAAAATTGATATTATTTTTTCCTTTACTTTTTTCAATATAATAAAAATTGAGGGATGGGTTAAAATAAGAGTTATGCTCGACTTGTTTTAATTTTTTATTTATCTTAAAGTAAAGGTAAATAATATTTTATAATTATTAAAGAATTTAATTTAAAACAATTACAAAATTTTGGTGTGATAAAAAGGGTTAAGTTCGTATAAGGTATAATTTTATATTTTAAAATGAAATATTAAAAATTTTAATCGGAAAAATTTTATGACCAAAATTTATACTTTAAAATAGAAAAAAAGGTTTTTGGGGCTGTTAGAATAATAAAAACTATATGGTGTCATTTATGGGATTTTACCTTCTTTTCAGTATGTAGATGGAGTTAGATTAGCAGCCGTACAATGATGTTGTGCACGGATGCTGCGTCAGTATTATTACGACGCCAAGGCGGGCCTACAGCAAGTATGTTTACGTCATAAGCTCGTGTGATTGAAAATAGTGGGTAACCATTATTGAAGTTCTTTCAAACTTCCCTCTAAAAATTGGATATAGTTACAAATATATATATATATATATATATATATATATATGAAAAAAAATAGAGATACTATTCAGTAAGTAATATTATACTACTTAACATGTCCATCATAAAATATTAAATCTACGATGAATATAAAATTTTCTCTTTCTTAAATAATTTATTATGAATTATTAAATATATCGTATATTTAATATTCTATGTTTGATAACATAAGTAGTATGATATTTTAAGTAAGTAGCACTTTCATGGAACCTTATATATAAAATATTTTTTTACTTAAATGAATAATATACATATACACTAGTAAATATGGTTTAACTCCATTTTTTTCTAACAGAAGGCAATTTGTAAGGCAACAGAAAATATGGACATGATTTATAAAGGGTTATAAAATAAAAAAATAAAAGAATGAATTAAATGGAGAAAAGGTGAAGGCGTGCTTTATAACGGGTAGCCGTGCTAACAAAAAGGTGACGGGATTTCTAACCATTAATTGTTCTTCTTTCGTTCTAACAAAATATCCTCCATCTTTTTTTAAATTTTTACATGTATTATTCTCTTGATCGATTAAGCTAGTTTTCAATATATTATTATTTTTTGGATAGAAGATGGGACCTAAGCCCCAAGATACATGCTACAAATTAAAAGAAAGAGGAAGATAAAGTAGTGAAGAACCTAATCAGGGGTGTACTTGCACCAACAATATTGCCAAATAAGATGATACCCAAAGAAGAAGGCAGAGAGGTAAGAGTGCTTCCTCCGCCTCATTGGCTAAGAACGCATTTTGCAAGCCAATCGACTGCCTGGTTTGCTTTGCGGTAGATATGACGAGCAGTTATATGCTAGTTCCATGTGAGACTTTGGTGGATTGCCACGACAAAGTCGACAATGTGAGGGTCTGGAGGAGTTCGGTTGTTGATGAGGTTGATTATGTCTTGTGAATCATTCTCCATAATGACCTTTCAAAAGCCAAGGTCCTAGGCAAGATCCAGACCGATGACAATGCTTTGGAGCTCAATGGAGAGGGGAGATTTTGCTTTTAAAATGCATGGATATGAAGCTTGCAATCTAGTTGCCAATGCCATCCCTAAGGTGGCCACATGCACTGGCATTTGAGTGGTTATCCCGAACATAACTCCATCCACGTTGCATTTGACCCAACCACAATGAGGTCTTTCCTATGTTCTATTTTTGTGGGACCTAGAGGGACATAGCCAGCGGTTCGACACTTCGTAATAGGCAGCGACATTTCTTATGGAGCCTATTGCTGATGGTGAGAATTGAACTTCACCATTAAAAGTAGTCTTGTTTCTCCATAACCAAGAGTTCCAACATGCAGCACCAAAATGGCGGCCCATTGTTACTCGTAAGTACCACTTGGTCTTGGTTTGAGATTTTTAATTAGTCACTCATTACGGAGAAGAATTGGCTCCAATGATTTTGTTGGAGGAGAAGCTTCCATAAGTTCTTCACAAGAGGGCAGTACGTAACACATATACTGTGGATTCAAGTGGTGCATGACATCGGACACAACTCTTGTCGGTAGTGAAATGATGACGTTGGTGTTGAGCATTGGTGAGAAGTCTACCATGTCCAACAAGCCAGAGGAAAGTTCACACCTTATTGGGACCATTCCAACGTTGATTAATTTCCAAAGTTCATTACTATTGCTCTCATTTGTTCCAATTAGTACCTTCTAAGCAAGAACTATGTATACCATTAGACTCATGAGGTCAATAAATTTGATCAGGGGCTGCTTCCTTCGAAGGTGCAGATGTTGCTGCAATTTTCAAAATGTCCGAGAAGGTCAATAAAATGGAAACAGTGTCTAGATTCCAACCCTCTTGGTTATTCCAAAAAATGTTTATTATTGCTTGTGGTAAGGTGGCTCCAAGAGGAATCCTGCACTTTTAGATAAGAGGAGCGCCATCATGGAGCTAGAAACAAATAGTGCTTCCCCGGCCAATCTTCCATATGCATGACCCTACAACATCATTCCAAGACTTACATATTGCTTTCCATAGCCATAAGTTACCAGCCCGAGCAGATAGTATAGTGCTCGAGTTAATCCTTCTTGAGTAGATTCTAGAAAGCACTTTTCCAAGTTAGTTGGGTTGGGAGAAGAGGCTCCATCCACTCTTTGGTAGGAGGCAGTTGTTCTGATAATCGAGCTTCTTGGGACCAATCCCCTTTGCATTATAGAAAGTGTAAGAGTATTCCAACTCAATAGGTGCACATATCGTTGATTCTGCATATGACCCCAAATGAATTTACCTGATGAGCCTTTCAATAGTTTGACATAATGATTTCAGAATTTGCATTACTTGCATGGAGTATACTGGGAGAGCTTGGGTTATAGATTGGGCAAGGGTGATTCGTCCCACAAGATTGAGGATATTCTCAATCGTTGATTCTCTCATTGACCTTGTTGACGATCGTCTAGAAGGGTGATTTTTAGTCTCTAACATGGATTATATGAACTATAAAGTAGCACCCGAATGAAGTGGCTTGCTTGAAGGAGCAACGATGAAGGAGTTGGTCATGAGTCGACTGTGGTATAGACTTCACGAAGAAGACAATAGATTCTGTGGGTTGACTCTTTGTCAAGAAGCTAACTCAAATTATTGAGTATTGATAGGATAACCTCCATTTGATCGAGTGTAGCACTTGCGAAGAGGAGTATATCATCTATAAAAAGGAGATGGGACATTAGGGTGCCAGCTCTTCAACTCTCATGGTTTGTCAATCGCCGATTTGGACTGATTCAGAAATGAGATGGCTGAGATGTTCAATGCAGAGGGTGAATATGTATGGAGAGAAGGGTGAATATGTATGGAGAGAGGGGACAACCTTGTCTAATTCCCCTCCCCATTTCGAACTCCTCTATGAGCAAACCATTACAGAGCACCTGCATTAATGAAGGAGTAGTTAGGCAGTCCATACTGAGGGAGCAAACCTTATGTGGTATATCGACATCATGTAAGGTGTCCAATATGAAACTACATCTTAACCTGACGAAGGCCTTCTCGAGATAAAGTTTAAGAGACATGAATTGTTGTCTTCCTCTTGTTTTACTCATAGAGTGACCATCTTCTAGGCAATAATAATATTATCTTGGATATTATGCCAGGCATGAAGCTAGCTTGAAAGGGAGAAATCAACTCTGTCATGAAGGACTGTGAGCGAGTTGCAATCAGCTTTGTTTATATTTATACGAGATATTGCAGAGACTGATGGGTTTAAAGTCATTTAAAGTCTATGGATTGTCCTTCTTAGGGATGATAACGATATGTGTCTCATTCATAGTGGCAATAGAGTGACCCTTATCCAGGATGCTTTTGGCATAGTCGAATGTCAATTGTCCGACAATATTCCAATTATGCTGGAAAAAGATTGTCTAAAACTCGCTGAGTCCAGACGCTTTATATGATGGCATTTGAAAGATAGCCTTTTTCACCTCTTCTGGTCATAGTGGATCAGCAAGGCACTTCAACGCTTCATATGAGAGGAGAAAATATTATGACTAGGTAAGCACACGTGCATGGTTATGTTGTCCTCGGAGAAAAGAGCTTTGAAATGAGATATGGTCAAGTCCTTCACGATGTTTTGATCAACAACCAATTCTCCATTAGGTGCCTTGAGAGAAAGGATTTGGGTCTGATGGCGTTCGATGATCGTTTCGGCATGAAAATAGTGTGTTCCTATCGCCAAATTGAACCAAGTGCATTTGGACTTCTAAAACTAGAGAAGTTCCTCTTGTAGCAATACTTATCCAAGTTCAAACGAGAGTGAAGTTTCAAGATGAGAGAGAATGTTGTTGTGGCCAACTTGTAATTTGGATTGGATACCTGATAGCTGACCAACAAGACTCACCTTTTGATTGTGAATATTGCCAAAGACTTGGTGATTCCAATTAGCCACCTTTGTCTTATAAAAGTGAATGTTATAGTGTAGAGGACCGATATATGAACGAACGAAATTAAGGAAAGCACCAAAATTAGGATGAGTATGCCATGCAATAATATAATGAAAGGGTCGTCTTCTATTCAGGATGCACTCATGAACCTTGGAATGAAGGAGGAGGGGATGGTGGTCGGAGTGGATTCAAGGAAGAACTCTTATTCAAGCGTCGAGAAAAGTGGTTCTTCATGGTGCATTACATAGCCCCCAGTCCAAGTGATCAAGGATGATACCCGAACGATGATAATCAGTCCCTTCCATGTATTTCAGCCCGAAGAACCCATGTCAACGAGGCCACAGTTGTGGATAGTGTCTTGGAATAGTGAAGCAAGGCACCACTTGAAGGGACCAACGCTAGATTTTTTTTCTAAAGCAGAAATAATAGGGTAAAGTCACCAATTACGAGCCATGGATGAGAATTAAGATTAGGCGAGAGTATCTTGAGATGGTCCCAAAGAAGCATGTGTCGATCCTCCTAGGGGTGGACATAGATTGCCGACACTGTATCAAGGCTAGATAGACAACTCAACACGACAGTGAAGGGCCTCGTCAAATTTTCTAGTTACGGTGATAATGGTTATGCTAGGCTTCTAGAAGAGCCAAATTCCACAAGAAAACCCATGCGCTTCAACACGTTCACAACTAAGTGCACCAAGGCGTCGACAAATAGTATCGACTCTAGCACCATTAATGCGTGGCTCAAGGATAATAACAATGTCAAGTTGTTCTTCTCGCATGAACTCTTTTAAGGTGGGAAGAAACATTGGTTCCCCTGTGCCTCTGCAGTTCCACAAAACATTTTTTGTGACATAAAATATAATATAGGTTATGGTTGTGGGGTACCAAAAAAATTCAAGTAAAGGAGACACTTCAAATGGGATGATCTCCTTTCGAGCATAGGATGATGTCCATGGGTGATGATCCATTAAGCGTACGGTCTGCATGATCCTCATCCATGCAATCAACATGGCCTAGAATAGAGCCAACATCCATGGGATACACCTTGTAATATTGAGGGTTGGTAGTTGATGCGACACATGGAGTCGAACTATCTGTCGTGTTGATGGTGGGACTCCTAGAGAGCAAGTTCTGAAGTCTCGAGGCATAAGCTTCTATGTCAGGAGCATCAGTTGCCAATTCCTTTGTGGCATTAGGATTCCTATATTGGGCTCCCTGCCCTAAGGTTCATACAGATCATTTTCGTAGGACCTTGACGTGCCTATTGCAGAGCATGAGGGGCAGGCACTTCTTTCCTATGGTTGATTTTGCCGCAATGGAAGCATATAAATCCCAACCCTTCATACTTCATAGTGTAGCAGTTACCATGGACTTCAATTTCAGGAATAAGCCCCTCATTGTGGTTGAGCTTAACACATACACTAGGCAAAATTTACTCGAGATCCGACAGAGGCATCGATCTTGATGAGCTTTCCAAGGTCGTGACCAATCCTTTGAAGAATTGTCTTGTTATATAGCTCGATGGGGAGGTCTAAGACGCATGCCCAGGCAGCAACCTTAGAAATTCCTTATTTCCGACCCTCGGAAGTGTATGTCCCTAGAATTCTTCTAATGGTGGCCATATTTTTTAGATTCTCTTTTTTTCAGAATTTAACCTGATATTAATTAAAACAATCTATTACTGGTATCAGCCATGCTTTATTTGGTACCGTTGCATGCAACACCATGCAAATTAAGCCATACACCTGACAACCGGTCTATTTGGCATAGCTTACTTATAAAGGTTAATTTAAAGATTGTCCATATTTAATAAATAAATTATAAATTATTAGAATATAATAATTTATATTTTTTAAAAAAAACAGCCTTTTGCGTATTTTTAAAATTATTGTCTTATTTTTTTTATTATATTACTCTTTTATCCATATTTTTTAACATTATTATCATATAATTTCAAGATCATATTAATGAATATTTATTTTAATAAATATAACAATTACTTACTAATATTATTCGTTTTTATTTAAATATATAATTATTTATATTTTAAAATAAATTTTAGCGCTTAAAATATTTATTGACATAAAAAATATGTCCTGCCCTCCTATTATATTAATGCTTTTATAATTTATTAAAATATGCACGCAGCGAACAATGTGATTGTCATGCATTCTGCACATCAAACCTCATATACATGCTTCGATTTTTTTAATTACTTTTGTTTTTTTTTTTATTTTTTTTCTTTTTCATGACTATATCATGACACTTCCTTATCTATCCGAAATGGAGACACGAAGTCATGGATAAAATCATGCTCATAATTTTCGAGCTTTGGCTTATTCTCAGTTATCACTTTTCTTTTATAATGTTTATGTAGTTGATAATTTTTTTTATTTAAATAACACTCTGTGCCACTCCTTCGTGATCATTCATATAAATAAATAAATAAATAAATAAATTATTATTTTTTAAATGAGGTAGGCCAACTCTCTTCTTTCTGTATTCTCCATGCTAGAGGAGAGGGATGCTAGAGTAGGTCTTTTTTTAAATTTTAAATCGATTATTTAGATGAGTAGATATAGTGATATGAAAGAAGAATTTTGTTTAGTTAGCAAAAGAATTACTAAAACTAATAAGGAAAGTTATGAAGGAAAATAATATGACCTAAAGAGAGGATAAGTACGAAATTATTTCGATGGCCAACATAATAACAAATCGAAGTTCAAAGATTGGGTAAGTTTTTCTCATTTAGCTTGGATTAATAAAGACGATAGTAGTATTAAATCATTTTGAATTGGATTACTCGTGATGAGGCAGTAGGGGTAGGGCCCATATATATGTAACATAATTGGGTGAGCAAAATTCGATTTTGAATTCTGATTTATAAGGAAAATAGAAAAAAAAATCATTCTGATGTGTCCGGATTTAGATTGAGACAACTTTGTTTGTTTGTTTGTCTTTCATTCTTAAGATTTTAACATTACATAAGTTATTATTATCAACATAATAAGAGTATCTATGCAAGTAACAAGATATAATAATAATTATTCTAATATTATTAATCCTTCTTTAAAAAAAGATTAAATGTTAACTACAATAATACAATGAATCTTAAATAAAAAATTTATTTTTAACAACACATTTCAAATTCAATAATTCAAATGATAAATATACGGTGTAGCCTATTTAAATAAAATAAACCTCCATTAAACTCATAAATATAAAATTTAATAAATGTGTATCTATTTAAAAAGGATATATGCATCATATATCATATTATTTAGACCGTTGAATTTGAGATATGTGATTGATAAAAATAAATAAAAAATATAAATTTTAAATAAATTATTTATTTTTAATCACGTATCTCATATTCAACAATTTAAATAATAGGACACACAATATACCCTACTTAAATAGCGTACATCTCTCTCTCTCACTCTATATATATATATATATATATATATATATAGTCGAAGTTAATAAAAAAAGATGAAATATACTAATTTTAGATCCGTTTCTAATTCAGTACAGGCTTAGATTTTTTGTTTTAGTTCTCAACCTGATTTAAATTGGAATGACTTTTCAAATTTCTGAGTGAGGAAGATCAAGCGTGCTCACCCAACTCGGGAGTGCTTGGTTCATGAACAAAATGTAAAGTAACTATAATATCTAAGAATAATGTCACATTAAATAGAATAAAGATAATCCTCTTTTTCTCAAAAATTACCTAAAAAACAATGAAATCACTCTTTTTTAATCATTATAAATGAATATACATTCATATCATCAATAAGAATATTTTTATTTCACTTCTTTTTCCTTTCTAATCATTTTTTTTTCATTTTTATTAATAATTTTACTTTATTCACTTTTCATCCAAACACTATAATTTTTTTATTCTTAAATAACACAAGAATAATAAAATTAATTGAATAATGTTTCTTGCCCCTCGAATAATAATATTCCAAATAAACACCACGAAATTGGAGGGTATCCATCCAAAGTAGCATCTTCCACCATCCAAATCATGGAATTAGTATCATCCTCCCAACTTGGGTGGGTGGAATCGAATAGAATATATCGATCGGGTCAAGTTGTGGCGTGTAGAGTTTCGTAGGGAATGCATTCATGCATGCAAAAGGACCAGGTTAGTACCTGTCAAGGTTGTACACAACACAGCACAACACATGCCCTTGTTTTTGTCTCGTTTGCTAACCACTTAACATCCCTCTCCATCGCATTTCTTAATCATTTCTTCCTACCACCTTATTTAACACCGCCATTAAAATAAGAAAATGCAACATGCTAATCAACTCTCAATGGTCATCTAATAAAGATGAATACATATTGTAACGCTCAAGGAATTTGACAAAATAATAAAGTAAGATGTAAAATAATATTTGATTATGATTAGGACAGTCAAAAATATTTGAGTCATTTATTATCTTCAAATCTTAATTAGAATTTTTAATCACATATAAAATTATTCTTGAGGAATCTCGATCATTTATAAATTTTAAGGAGTCTTAATCATAGGTAAATTCTATTTGAAACTTTTTTCATCCATATAAACATCAAGTCATGAAATATTTTTCACAAGTCATTCTTTTGTTTCTTTTAATTCTCTCTCTCTCTGGTGGAGAGGAGTTGAAGGAGGTCCATAACGTGAGGAGAATGAGCTAGGGCAAAGAATGATAAAAAGAAAGAATCTATGCTCGATCAAGGTATTAAATAAGAGGATCAATTCAAGAGTTTCACATATCTATTGCAACTATGAATAGAAAAATTTATAGGTTGCATCGTCTCTGATAGTCTATTTTTAATCGTTCAATAAATATTATTAGTTTTCTGCCTATAATCAACTTTCGAGATAAGAACGACGGTCACATCTATTACTGCCTGAAAATCCAAATACGGATCATGTCATCCTCAACATGGGTTCTGCTACTTGTTAGATTCTAATATAAAGTAGAATCAATCCATTGAGACGCGGACCATGTCATCCTGGGCACTAATGCATTGATGTTAATGATCCTATTACATATATCATCATTATAAAACAAACTGCGGCCTCCTTGATGTAGGTCATGTCTCGAACAATAGATTTAAATGAAGTCATAATGATATGCCACAACACATATATATGTTCGCCATATCGCGACTCTCGTCCTATCTAAACCACTAGTATGAAAACATAATGATATATTTGAAATGACTCATGTTGCCTTTAGCATGGAGCATGTTTATCAATGACTGATGTAACCAATCAACATTAAATGTGTCATACCTGAAGCATGCCACATGCTTGGGATACAAACTAATTTCTCTGGATTTCGATACGCACATAGTCAAATTATGTGCTCTAGATTTTTATTGATTGTGTAAGATTTGTCCTTGGAAACATAAAATCATGGTTGTCATAATTGGATCTAACTAGTCGATCTAATTGATTCGACCATCGACGGATGTTTAAGCTGCCAAGGTTCGATCCCAAATCTGAATAAAGGATCAGATCGATCAAGACCGACCAAAACTTGTTAAACCATTGAACCGAGCGATTCAAGATTTGCATAAAAAATAGTATAAAAGGAAAATGGTAGAAGAATAAATATAAAAGCAAAATATTGAATTTCATAATTAGTATAGAAGGAAATTCTAGAACAATTATTAAGGGTGGATAATATAGTTTTCTTACCATTTTTTATTTCCACAAGTAAATCCTTCCATTTTATTAGCTAATAAAATTTATAAGGAAATCATTACCGATTAAAGTAGAGAAAAAGAAAGGAAATATAATTAGTCTAATGGAGAAAATCATGAAAATTAGGTAACAAATTATTGAAGGTCACATATTCTTTAGTTGCTACACAATTAAGTAGTCATGAATATATAATTGTTATATAATTAAACAATAATATTTATTCAAATTAACGTTGATGCTAATTAAGAAAATTTTATTTTTTTATAAAATTGACACTCCAATTTTTGCATTTAGCATATGTCATACTTTACACAGACACACAAGCACACACACATGCACACGCGCGCGCACACACACACACTTTTGTGTTTTTTTTAATTACTTTATTTCATTATCATCTTATTATTATAATTTTCAAATATGCATGTGATCATTATGATTTAAATTTGGAAAACTAAACACACTTGTTAAGTAATTTTATTTAGTGTTATTGTAGTTTTTATATTATTTTATTATATCTGGTTCGACCATCCGGCTTAGTTGGTTCGACCAATTAAACTTGACTTAGGGTCTTCTCCGGATCGATGTTCAATTCAAATGACAATATTTCATAAAATGCTAACAAAGGAAGAAAAATAAATTAATCGATAAAAAACCCCAAAAATATAGGCATGTGCCATTGGTCATTGATTGTAATTGGGGGGAACAAAAGTTAAGATTGAAGACTAGAGAAATTCGTGAGGCCTAAGTGTCATACTTAGATGTTACTGTTGGTAAATAAGTATGTCCTAACTTTAATTATCATAATTAATGATTAAATGAACGATCAAAAATTGATCAAAAATATGATTTAATCATGATAGTTAAAAGAGAAAAAGAGGTTGAGTTGGTTACAACTACTTCTCTATAAATATGTAAATTCTATCTTAGAATCATATTAATCCCTCATAAGAGTTCTCTATCCTCGAGCGCAAGATTCATCTCAATCTTGATGTGGATACCGTTAGAGGAATCACATCCGTGATTCTCACAGGTTAATCAAGACGACACAGATTTCAATCAATCTCTTTGGGATGCGAACTTCTCATATATGATATGAACTATTGTATGTTAAAATAATTCTACAGATCCTAGACTGCATGCTCATGATAAAAAAAAGGGTTTGTTATGTTCATGCAAGATCTCAATTGCTTACAGTTACATCATGAGTGCACGATGAATGCCACCTCTAGAAGTCTAGCGGTTAGTATTTGTGGGGTAGGGAGATAGTTGAAGGCAAAACAATGAAACACTAGACTAGTGAAAGTGACATATTATGTAGGATCTAGATGGCACCAAGAGGGAGGGGGAGTGAATTGGTTTATTAAACTTTTTACTCTCTTTTAGTATTAACCTAGATCTGTTATATCAGTGGAAGCGTATATATGCGAATATGAACACAAGTAGAGAGAAAAGAATAGAGAGAGACACAAACACACAAAACACTAAGTTTGTTATCGAGGTTTGGCCGAACTCCTGGCCTACGTCCCCGCTCCGCTCTTCTCCCACGAGATCTCCGGAGTTCACTACTTCCTTCTTCAAGGGCGAAGGCTCCCTTACAACTTCTCCTTTCTTGCACGAGGACAAGGAGAGAAACCTCTTACAAAATCCACAAGATCGCTTGGACCCTTCTGTGTTAGATTCCTCACTTGAATCACAGAAGGGGGACTAAGGCCTATCGCTCAAAGCACTCTCAAGTGTTTTACAAAGTTTGCCAAAGTTAGTT